>JBBPCW010000031.1:14484122-14500972 GCA_037974425.1 Phenacogrammus interruptus
TAGAACTAGCTTCATCACAAACACTGTACCTGCAGGAAACACTACACACAGATCTGAGATCAGTATGGAACTAGCTTCATCACAAACACTCTACCTGCAGGAGACACTACACACAGATCTGAGATCAGTATAGAACTAGCTTCACCACAAACACTGTACCTGCAGGAACCACTACACACAGATCTGAGATCAGCATGAAAAACACTACAGAAAACAGAAACTTAGAGAATAATAAGACTTCAGTCTGTAAGATTAACCTTGGAGTTTGTAAGGGGTTAAACACTGGAGGCTATCACAATTCCTTCACTTACCCATCACTGGGGTCAAGCTCTTCTACAGGTCCGTAGCCAGGGCTAGGAAGTGGGCAGCCCATATGGCTGTTGGTGGCCATCCTTGGCTGTGGCGCAGGGGTCTTCTCTGGGTCCCGTCGGTGAGCTTTCATCGCAGCCAGACGCTCGTTCTCCTGGTTGCACACAAAACACTCGAAACCATTCAAGTAATTGGGCTTGCTCATGTCATTGACACCCCACTCTCTGCTCTGGAGCCCTTCCAGCAGACGCAGGTTGGTGATCTTGCTAGGTGTTTTGTAATCTAAGTAACGCAAATACTTCTCGTCATCCTCGTCCAGATCCGTGATAAACTCTGCGAGCTCTTTAGGGGAGGAAAAGCTGTCAATGAGAACGGCAGAATGAGCATTTGGGAGCCAGTCGGCCACAGACGACGAGCCCCTGTAGATGGGGACGCATCCTTGGTGCATGGGCCGCCATAGTTTCTCAGTCATATAATCCGGGCACAGGCCGTTTTCCATGGCGAGGTGGAACTTATAGCGGGCTACAAAGCGCATAAACTCTGGGACCTCACCGGTGGCGGTGCTGGTGTCCTCCAAATGCTCAGGCAGAGGCTTGTTGTTGAGACACTTTCCATAAGAGTCCACCTACAAAGAGTGTCAACATAAATAAACATGTAAATGTCAACTGAATTTAATTTTAAATTTGTTAAGCCCCTCTCTTCATCTCATTACCTCGTTCGCGCTCTCTGCCATGCTAACATGAGTAGAACTTGAGTAGGTGACTACACAAATTCAAAACGCCTTCCTGTTCCTACAGGTGGAGTATAAAAGCAGAAGGTCTAGCTCAGGGGTCAGCAAACTCTAACACTCAGAGTCATTTGGACGCAGTTTCCACAAAAGAGAAAACACGGGGAGCCACAAATCGTTTTTGACCTCTAAAATGAATAGAACACTGTATGTATCGTTTTTTTACTTTTATGCTGTGTATAAAAACTAGGCTAGTGAAATTTTATTTATTTTTTATTATTTTACTCTGTAAAAAACACAAAAAATTAAACACATTGTATTTTAATATTACAAGATCACACTAATCTTCAAATTTCGAACAATAAATTTTTTTTTTAAATAAAACACACTTAACACCTAGAACGGCTGATAGCGTCAATTGACGCGTCTATTGGCCTATAGGAGCAGCAAGCATGCTCTGTAAGAGACACATGGGTGTGGTGTAGGCACATGAACATCAGAAAGTGTCTTGTGCGAAACTGGGCACTGGGTCAATTGACGCACGCAGCCGTTATAGGTATTGCAAGTTAGCCGCCGTTCTAGTGTTAAATTATTATTTAGGGAGCCGCAACGTAAGGATGAAAGAGCTGCATGTGGCTCCAGAGCCGCGGGTTGCTGACCCCTGATCTAGATCAAATAATCTGCTCCTCACTGTAAATCATATGCAGAAAATCAGGTCTGTGCGCTCTAAACTAATCTCTTTCACATCCTCACACACCCATTAAACAAGTGATTTTTAGGAAAACCTATAGACAGTCTACTCATCTAGGGGACCAGGAATACTTAAAGATAAAGGAAAAAATAAAGGAATGAAGCACAACATGGGTGCAACTTCTGGACACCAGGGTTAAAACCAACTCACCAAGTCCTCAAACAGATGAGACAAGATAAGATAGATAAGATAAATCTTTGTCATTGTCACTTCAAGGAACAATGCAGGGCTGGGTGATTTGGCCTAAAATCAAAATCTCGATTAATTGAACATTTTAACTCAATTACGATTAATGAACAATTATTTTAGTTATTTATTTTTTTGCCCTCATAGTTCACTGACAAGTTGCTCAGTTGTCTCAGTGTTTAAGCTCTCCGTGCTCGACATGTCGACGGAATAACGTAACATAACGGAGCGGGGTCACGTGACTCCACATGTGGTCGTGTTTTTAAAGGGAAAATAATCGAAATAATCGACCTGGAAACATTTGATCGACAATTTGAATACTATTAAACAAATAGTACAAATTATATACAAACTGCAATGATAGGATAAATATGAAACCGCCAAAACTTCTACAACTACCCCAAAGACAAATGTCTGAGAGCTGCATTAAAGGCAACAATTAGATGGCCATTTTAGAAGTATGTCTGTATAGTCAAGATTCTGAATAACACACACGATTGCAAGAAAGCAACTATCCCACATTAACATACAGCCTGCCATCAGAAACCCAACGAATCGCCCCGACTGTACCACGATATTGGAAAATGTCAAGCAATGAGTATGGCGTCACATCCATGCCAAAACTAGAGCGCTCAAAATCGCTTGCCGCAAAAAAATTGATTTCGTGCTTATTAGACGTGTAAGACCTAACCATGAAATAATTATTACTACTACAATGTTGATAAACTATAACTTGTGTTTAACCTTCCTGTCGCCGTTCCTCTCCCTCAGACATCTTTGGTTTTTCTGTTGGAACTTTCTTTAGCCAATCACAAGACCAGGATCCATCGGCCAATAGGATTCGCAGGCAGAAACTGTCAAAGCCCCGCCTCCAAACTGCCAAAACCTACCCCCTTTCAAACCGCACGCGCAGAAATCTCACTCGAGCAAAAAAGCCGCTCGTCGGTAATCTAACCATCGAGAGGAAAAAAGACATTTGCGAGAGGGAAAATACACGCGATTCTTAATTTTGTGCTCTCAAGTTTCACATTTGCGAGCGCGACTTTGAAATTTACGCCAGCGATTCTTTTGCGGCAAGCTATTTAGCGCGCTCTAGTTTTGGCATGGATGTGATGCCATAAATGAGAAACAGACTGCAGAGTGAATTAGATAACTTCAGCATTTAGTGAAATGTTTCCTTCACCTGAAGCTTTAGAACATTTGTTTCAAACCATTTCAAACGCTAATTGTTGCAAAAGTGACCTTTACAATACAGTACATTATCATTTCACTCGATCCTTTCTTGCTGTTCAAAAAACACTTATTGTTAAACATTTTTTGGGATCTAGTTTGCAGCATACGCATCTGTAGAGTTGTTAATGTTGTTATTGAGGCCGAATGGTACTGGAATCACCCCATTTAGGGCAAATGTTGCCTTTCGGATCCTATCGGATACGTTCGTTTTCAGCAACATTTCAAACTTGATATTTAATAATGTATTTCTTGGACTCCAAAACAACAGGTAACACTGGGCTACTGTCCTAAAACTAACTCTCTGTAATGCTAACCCCGATAGATCTAGTTCTACATTTTATAAATATTTATGTATCAGCATAACCAGCTTCAAGAATTTAAAAAAGTCCCACAATTAAGTCCCCTATTTTATAAAATATATTAACGGGTTTCAAACTTGTTACCACACTACAAAACACTAGGTACTGAAAATGTGCTTAACCATGCCTTAATTTACCCCTGAAAATACACCAAACCCCTTCATTTGAATTAAGCGGCCTTTAACTTCTCACCCCTTAATTTTACCCTAAAAGTCGATTTAAGGCCTGAGGGTGAAACCCCTTAATCTTAAACGTAAACAATTCATTCAGGAGGTTCTGTTATTTAAATTTTAAAAAGTATGGGGAAACTTCTGTAGTTTTACCCCCTAATCACATTAATCTGTGCACATTTTTCTCTTAATTTCCTGGAAATTAAGGTGAAAATCAAGGTAATTTTAAAGGATAATATAAAGGGGTTTGGTTTCGTAGTGACACTAGTGACCTCCAGACTAAAAAATCTATATCACTTACCTGTATGTACTTCATGAGCTCCTGAACAAAGCGGTCCCGGTCTGAAGGCACGTCGCAGTGGGACTGCATGTAGAGGACCGGACCCAGCCCGGCCCGCCTCCAGCGGTTCTTTTCCTGCAGAGGGACTGACGGAGGCCGGAGGAGGTAGTCTAGTGAGGGCAGCCACTGCAGGGTGAGGGGGTAGTCTGACTCCCTGCTGAAGGTCGCTGTGTAGTTGAAAAGCCGGATGCCAGGACCATGCGACAGGACGTAGTTGTTCATGGGTGACTCTTCATGAAACAGAGCCCATGTCTGGTGGGGAAAGCGGGGAAGGGGGGCTTCATAAGCCCGGAAGTCTGTGCCATAGAAAATGATGGCTGTAGTGCGACGGTGCAGCTGGACCTTGCGGTTGCGCGTGACCAGGCAGGACGAGCGGGCACAGTCCACTCGCTCAGTGTCCCCGGGAAAGTGGGGAAAGAGGTTCGCGCTCCACCACAGGAGGATGGGTAATTCTTTGTTGCTGCGCGTGTCAGTGTTGCCGGGGCCTCTGTAGGAGCTCACAGCAACAAACTCCATGTCTGTAAGGGCACTTTGAGGCTGGAACACAGCCCTGTCCACAATGTCCAATGGCTGCTGGCCCCGGCAGGACAGTGTCCACAGCTGCACGAGCCACAAAGACAGCACACGGCCGGACCCTGCAGCCACCTAAAGAGCAGGACGGACACTGTTAATATCACTACGAAGCATAATGTTCCTTAACCCGACCTTAATTCACCCTGAAAATACCCCTTCATTTCAATTAAGTGGCCATTCATTTGTGAACCGATCCATTAACTTTACCTTGAAAGTGGACTGAAGGCGTGAGCGTGAACCCCCAATCTTAAACATGAGGCATTAATTACGGAGGTTCTGTTAATTAAGGGGCAGATTTGAAAAAGTAAGGGGGAAATTCAGTAGTTTTACCCCCTAATCTGTGCACTTTCCCCCTTCATTTTCCTTAATTACCTGGAAATTAAGGTCAAAATTGAGGTCATTTTAAGGGGTAAAATTAAGGGGTATATCCCAGTCATCTCTGTCAGTATCACACTGTTTCTGCAGACATTTATTTTAGTGTTTACCTGTATAATAAGAACACCTCTTGACATATTTATAAAACAGGTGATAGGGCAGTTGTTGAATTCTGTAATTAAATCTTAAAAAAAACAGACTTAAATCAAGTCTGAGCCTAAATTCTTTCAGATTCAGAGCCGTGTTCTCTATACTGCACGCCACTCCTTATTTAACATTCCTTATTACAGCCGTGAGCCATGATTAGACTCTACTGATACCAGAGGTTGAATGTAATACTGCAATTTTCCTACAAAAAGCCCAACAGTGAAGTGATTCAATAGTGATTTGATCAAATAATGTACAAAAATGTTCTGCAAAAATGCATTTAGTTAAATGCATCCATTTATTGATTCAGCAAGTGCCCAAATGGCTTTTACTGTGAATGCATGTTAAATTGACTTGATTTGTGTTTGAGGAAACACCGAAATGATGGTCCACGGTAATAAATGCTCTGACACAGATGTACATAAAGATGAGGTTGAAAACTTCTAAAGAAAGAAACAGGAACACTTGGTTAGTCTCGCATCTAAAGAGGAACTTGAAAACTTGATTAGTTTCTCACACATAAAGAGGAACCTAAACACAGCACTAAGTTTCTCTCACTAAAGAGGAACTTTAACACGGAGTCAGTCTGTCCTGTCTTAAGGAGTTTACCAGGAGTTTACAATCCTGCAAAAAACGTTCAGGGAGTTGGTCCCCACTTACTCTAGTTATAACATTTTCTGTGGGAAATTTGTGCCCATTCATTCTGTAGAGCCTTTATGAGGCCAGAGAAGATGTACAAGAAGGTCTAGCTCAAAATCTCTGTTCCAGTTCATCCCAAAGGTGCTGTATGGGGTTGAGGTCAGGGCTCTGTGTGGGCCAGTCAAGCTCTTCCACACTGAACTCCTCCAGCATGTCTTTATGGAGCTTGCTTTGTGCTCTGGGACACAGTCCTGCTGGAATTGAAAAGGTTCTTCCCCAAACTGGGGCCACAAAGAAGCATGGCGTTGTATAAAATGCCTTGGGATGCTGAAGCATTAATATAGACCTTCATTGGAAGTAAGGGGACTAGCTCAAACCCTGAACCCCTTCATTTTAAGCCTTAAAAGTAAGGGGGAAATCGCAAAGATTAAAGCTAATCAGAGTGTAAAACGACTGAATTCTCCCATTAATTTTTTCAAAATTGCCCCATAAATAAAGAACCTCCTGAATTAATGCCTCATGTTTAAGGGGTTTCACACTCATGCCTTAAATCCACTTTTAAGGTAAATTCAGGGATTGCTTCACAAATTAATTGCCACTTACTTCAAATTAATGGGTTTGGTGTATTTTCAGGTGTAAAATAAGGTATGGTTAAACAGTACATTGTGTTTGACAGGTGTGTCCCAATACTTTCGTCCACATAGTGTATCGCTTTGGGCCACGATACTAATATCACAAGATAAAACTCGCTCGCCTTACAAGGTTTTGTTGGAATTTTTCTTTTCTTTTTTAGGATAATAAGCAGCTGTGCTGGAGTCTTGCCCTGCAGGGATGCTTTTTTCTGGGCAGTCACTCTTAATATGAACCTTAGAGATGTGTCCCAATAATTTTGTCCGCATGGTGTACCTGGTTACTGAATACACGTTTACGTTCTCCTAAGTAACACTCAGAACTGAGGGAGTGTATAAATAAAACTCAGACACAGACTTTAAACGTGTGAACAGCTGATAGTTTTCATCCAGCGTTGCTGTCTTTAGTAGCATATCAGTAGAATTAATCTGCATTAAACATGCAACCACCTTACCATACTTAAAGCAGTGTCGTTGAGTCTTCGTGTGTAATCTGTTCTGACAAAATTATTATTATTCTTAATGAACACACTAAGAACAGAGTTGGCTGCTTAGCTCTTCTTCCACGTCCATTTTAAGGGAAGCCTGTGCTTTATCGCCACCTGGACTTTGGGATACGGCATCGACACACAGGCTTCAGCCTCAAAATCTTCAGAAACAAATAAACAGAGTATTCCAATAAAACACCAGGCGAGGAACACGGTGACAGAGTTTCACAGCTACGGTCTATTTTCAGTATGTAATGAGATCTAATGTATTGCAACGTAATGCAGTGTCATGCAATGTAATGCAATACAATGGAATGGAATGCAATGTCATGTAAGCTTCACAGCTACAGTTCATTTTCCCATTTTCAGCTCCATTAAATGTTTTTTTCTTTTTGTATGTAGGACAACTGGGACACTACGAAACACTAGATACTGAAAATGTGCTTAACTCTACCTTAATTAACAACTGAAAATACACCAAACCCCATAATTTGAATTAAGCGGCCATTCATTTGTGAACTCATCCCTTAATTTGACCTTAAAAGTGGATTTAACCCCTTAATCTTAATCATAAACAATTCATTCAGGAGGTTCTATTATTTAAGGGGCAAATTTGAAAAAGTAAGGGCTAATTATCTCCTAATTAGCCTTAATCTGTGCACATTTCCCTTAATTTTCCTTAATTTCCCGGAAATTGAGGTAAAAATTAAGGTAATTTTAAGGGGCAAAATTAAGGGGTTTTCGTAGTGGGAGCCAGAGGTTTTTGAGATGAATCCCTCTCCTCTCCTGATCTATGGTCTTGCATTAGTCTTACGTAAAGATTTAGCACCTAATACTCTTCTCTGGTTCTCATACTGTCCTGAAACTTGAGTGTTTCCTCTTAGTATTAGTTACTTTGGATAAAAGCATCTGCCAAATAATGCAATCCAATGTAATGTAATGTAAAGGGAGCATTTGGCTGATGCTCTGATCTAACACAGTCATTAGTTACAGGTACAGTCCCCCCTGGAGCAACAGAAGGCTCAAGAACTAGATAGTAAAGGTTTGAACTATGTGGTCATCGGGTTCCCAGACAAGCGTTTTACCCACTAGACTATTACCACCATTAGAT
This sequence comes from Phenacogrammus interruptus, assembly GCA_037974425.1. Taxonomy (NCBI): domain Eukaryota; kingdom Metazoa; phylum Chordata; class Actinopteri; order Characiformes; family Alestidae; genus Phenacogrammus; species Phenacogrammus interruptus. The sequence continues at coordinate 14,492,160 of JBBPCW010000031.1, forward strand.
TGCATTATATTACATTACAATGTAATGTAATATAATGCAATGTAATGTAGTGTAATGTAATGCAGTGTAATGTAATGTAATGTACTGTAATATAATGCCATGTAATGCAAAATAAGAGCAATTCAACACAACAGTATAATATAAAAAGTACACTGTACAAATAATACAAAAATATATATAAAGAAGTTTGTGCGTATGTATACACACACACACACACACACACACACACACACACACACACACACACACACACACACACACATATGCAATGCAATACTGTACTGTACTGTAATGTAACCCTAATGTAATATAATCCTATGTAATGTACTGTAATACACCGACTCTCCGCCCGGCATTGGACGTTAGGACCCCGCGCCGCCCTCGCCCTCCCACCGCGTCAAAATCTCCACCCGCCGCCGTGCAGAATGAGGTAACGAGGATAAACATCTCATGACAAAGTGAACAAACTCCCCGTTCAGCTGCTTATTCGTGTTGTTTTGTGATCCGACTCCAATTTAGACCGTGTTATGTCTCTGAATTATCCCCGAGAGCTTTATTCTCAGCAGCAGAGCTGTGCATGATGTGGCTAAACCTGGAGACTAGCGTTAGCATCCGAGATGTTAGGGTTTCTTCTTGCACAACTCGGTATATGTGATGTACTCGGTACGAACATAAAGTACATTCGTATGAAATAACACTTTTTAAGTCTATAAAGGCAGGAGCTGCACTGGAAATGAGAATGGTTAAACAGTTGACAACACTGGAGCCTGTCATGCTCCTGTGCGCATGCGCGGAGGATGGTGATAAAATCTCGCAGTTTACTGTTCTTATCTTATGACTTCTTGTTTTCTAGTCGTTATGTTGATAAAATCGTAAGAACTGAACTCCTAACTAGAAATGAGCATGCATTCGTGGAGTTTATAACCCGATTCACAGTGTAAATGGTTGGCTATTCTAGAGGATAAGTGATGTCATGTAAGTAGATGAGTCGTGATTTCCCCATTCCTCCAAAATGACATGCTTAGGTCTACTAGATCCTTAAACACTAGTTGGTTGATCTCTCAAATCACTGTAGTTGTCCAATCTTTGTACGTCCTGTAAGAGGGTGGTACCCTGTCCAAAGTCTCAGGGTCATCCACAAAGATAAACACTGCTCAGCTGCAACTGAAGCATTTTTTTGTTCAAAAAGTTCTCTATTGCATTCAGCATGCTTGGTGTCCACTTGCAAAAAGGTTAGACGTTTTTTTGAAAAACTGACATTATATGATCTCTGTCTCTTAATTAATCTGTTTTTTTGTGTTTTAAGGATATGTTGAGCCTGTGTGTCACCCAGCCTTCGCTGGCGACATGAGTGGGAAGAGCCTCCTTCTGAAGGTGATCCTGCTGGGGGACGGCGGCGTGGGAAAGAGCTCGCTAATGAACCGCTATGTGACTGACCGCTTCGACTCACAGTCCTTTCACACCATCGGTGTGGAGTTCCTCAACCGTGACCTGGAGGTGGATGGGCGGTTGGTTACTCTGCAGATTTGGGACACAGCTGGCCAGGAGCGTTTCAAGAGCTTGCGCACGCCCTTCTACCGTGGCGCCGACTGCTGCCTCCTCACCTTCGCCGTGGACGATCTGCAGAGTTTCCAGAACCTGGGCTGCTGGAAGAAGGAGTTCATGTACTACTCGGATGTGCGTGACCCTGAGCGATTCCCCTTTGTAGTGCTGGGTAACAAGGTGGACAAGGAGGAGCGCGAGGTGGGCGAGGATGAGGCCCGGGCGTGGTGTGAGGAGAACGGCTGTTGCCCATACTTCGAGACCAGTGCCAAGGACGACACCAATGTGAGCGCCGCCTTTGAGGCGGCTGTGAGGGAGGTGCTGGCCAGCGAGGAACAGATTGACCACGCCTTGCTAAGCAGCACTATCGACCTCCATGGCAACCGCAAAGCACCCCGTTCCTCTTGCTGCTGAGGCGTCTGCAGATACCACGGTGCCTTTGTGGTCCCTGGACCTGCCATGCCTACACACTGGCCGACGGTGACGAGGCTGGCTTAGAGTGGGCATAACCGAATTAATAGATTTACCATTATAGTGTAACACACACCATATTTTATAGGTGCCTGTGTCTGCTTTCTGCAGTCGTGCACCTGTAGTGCCGTAGTCTAAGCCGTCTTTTTCTGCCAGAGGCTCTTGTGCTTGTGCAGTGTTGAATGACGCAGCTTCCTTGCCCAGGCGGTCTCTGGGCTCCTGCGTTCTTCACCACACTCTGTTGTTCCCGATAGCACAGTCAGCTTGTTGCACAAATCATCACTCTGTTACTTGCGTGGCCTGCCATCAGCATTCCTCTCAGTTTATCAAACGGATTACTTTCCCGTTTTTTTTTTTTTGTTTGTACCATTGTTTTGCTTGTGTTTTGGTGTTCTGTCGTAGGCTAACCTCTGGGATAAACTGAGTGTGCACTACTGTGTAGGTCTGAAAAGTGAGATGTCAGTGTCTAACAGTTTTATGCTGGGTTATGTGTGTATATGTTGGAGAAAAAGGGAATTTATCTTTGATGTGGTGTTTAAGGGTGTGAACAATGTGAGCTATTAGGGTTTTTTTGGGTTTTTTTTAGGTACCGTGACCTTGTGTCATGCTGTGGTGCAACATTGTTACTATTCTTCTTTTGTGTTTGATTTGGAGCGGTTGTGTCTGTGTGAGATGGAGCGTTAAGTCTGTTTAAAAATAAGGGCTGTTTTGCTCTCTGTAGAACTGAGGGCTCCAGTCCCCAAACGTCTTTAAAGGAATGGCTTTCTTTTGTTTGGTGTAGATCCACATTTCTTTCCTATCGGAGTGTACTGGGTTGAGTTGGTACCGAGTCATCACTAATTTGATTTCCGTAGTGGTTAACTTTTATGCTCGCTGTATTTTTTTTATTTTTAGTGTTTTTAGGAGTCAGCAAAAAAGACACATGACTAATTTCTTCAGTGCTTTTTGCTTGACTGTTTTAGAAAAGAGAACCAATTAGCAATTTCAGTTTAGTCCCTCATCTTACCCTGAATTCAGTCTAATCTGAATGTGATGATGATAAAGGAAAAAGACCAAAGCACAGTCCTAGTGTTCTGCATTTAACTCCAGTCCTGTTTATACTGTTATAAAAGGTACTCGTGAATAATCCTGTTGTTTCGGACATAAAAGGCCCAGCTTTGGTACTTAAAATTTTGAGGTGTTGACATTTTCTTTGAATGTTCTGCTAAATCGTCCTGGAGATTGACCCGTCGTTCCAGTTTGAGTGCCGTCTGACCTGACGCGATCGTATTGTTTTTGATACTTACTAGCGCTGCCTATACGAAGCAAGAGATGTAGCTCATGTTTCCTTCCATATAAACGTTTACTGACTTCCAAGCCTGAAAGGGGCGTGCTTTGCCGCATTAACCTGCGGATGGTCTGCTTGCTCTTGCATGTAAATGCTACAACTCGTTACGTTACTGTTTTGCAGCTCGTTTAGAACGGGGCTACCAACCTTTTCTAGCCGAACCCCACCTGCTGAAAAGCTCCTGAGAATGGTTCACTGTGAAACGGAATCAGTTAGGGCACTGTGTCTCCCTTGGCGCTTCGGAACATAAAGCTATAGGGCCGTTTGCTCTTTTGTTGGAAGTAGTATTTAACTGCCAGACTCCGATGGTATTTTAAAACTGAGGTACAGACATAAGCTGCAACAGCGTGGTCACTGTGATTCTGACCTGGATTTACTACACCAGGTTTTACAGTATTTAATTTGTTACAGATGGAAGGTACTTGCTCATGTGTATCGAAACTGTAAGATCCTGCAAATGTTGAAACGGTCTGTTTAAAATAATAGTTGTTCATAGACTTGCCTGTTGAATCCATTTTTTAATGGCTGCGATTAATTGTATTTTTCTCTGGTTTCTGGTACGCTGCGTTAAGCTCTATTTACTTGTAACAGGTGAACACTGAGAACACGTTAACTTTGCTTTACAGTGTGTTTTGGTTTCTTGTTTACACGCCATTCTAACAGCATCCTTGATTTTGTATGTCTGTTACTTGCTGTTCACAACCACATAATAGACGCTGTTCAGAGTCAAGTCTTTTTTGTTCGTTTGGGTTTTTTTGAGGGCCAACACTGCCCTGAATGTCAGCAGTGGCTCGGTGAGCTCACGTCAAATGATGTACGCATTTCACTGGGGTCCCATTCACAAAGGCTGCACTAGAATAGCTGAAAATTGCCATCACCAATGTCACAGAGTATTTGCTTGATGTGCTTTGAACTAAGTTCGAGTTGTGAGTGCGAGGATGCCTGAGAATGGCCGGGCAGCTTCTTTAACATCCAAACCCACCGTCTCTCCCACCCCCTCCCCTCCCCCCAGTGCAATAAAGGAGGTCAAGACTGCCTTTGTTTACAAACCAAACTAATTCAGTTTGCTAGTATGCAATGCCAGTGCAATGATGAATAAACCTTACAACTGACGACGTGTCTGACTTCTGTGAAAACAAAAATGTTCTACATTTATTTAATATAAAAGGGGAAAAAAAAGCAAAGAGCCATTGCGAGAATGACGACGTGTATTTCACTGGGTTTCACTCATTTTACATACATAGAGCATCCCAAGAGCCAAAAACATACTGAACATAAATTCTCTGTTAACAGGGGAATGCAAACCTGAAATCAAAGCACCTTTTGGTCATAAACAAATAATATTTTAAGTTAATCGTAACTCATTTGTGGTTGTTGTCGCTAACAGGGACTGTCGGAGTCGGCAGCATAAGGAGAAGAGACACTGCTGCCAGGGCCGCTCAGGAGGCAGCCACACTTCCTCTTCTCCTTAACTCTGCAGCGCTGGTCTTTTCGCAGAAGCCACCATGTGGCCACATGCAGAGGACAGTGAATCTGTTAATGAGAAAAAGAAGCTGTGCAGAACCTCATCTCAAACCCTGACATAAACAAGAGGCCTGCTACACATATGGGGGGAGGGGGGGGGGTAATTAATTTTACTTACTTTATTACCGAAGTCCCTTCAAAATCTCAGAAAAGCACCTAATAAACTAATACAGAGCCAGCCAACCGGTTAAAGAAAAAAACACTGGCTTGGATAAACCATTTACCATATAATTTACAAGCCCTTTGAAAACGTTCTAACAAATATTGTTAGTAGCACAAAATTAAAGTAGAAATCTTCAGTAGGATTAGTAAAAAAAAACACTAGCTAGATTTAAAAACAAAGAGTTATACAATAACTACTGAATCCCTCCTGATAGTTACAGGGGCAAATGATTTAAACAAACCTTAAACAGCTTTTTAGAAATCCAACACTAGGGGGAGCCAGAGTCTCCCACTAATAAATAATGGTAAACGACAGATTCATGAAATATTAAAATGATTCCACTAGAGACTGTCAGTGTTAGGTTTCGGTTAAAAAAAAAAGTCCCTGATGTTTTTTTTATAATTATTTGCACAAAGTCTAAATCTGCTGAATTGTCTTTACAAGACAACCATCACAAACAGCCCCCAAAACAACACCCACACTCAAGGACGTCCCTCTTTTGTGTCACAGAAGGGCTCTATTCAACTCACTGAAAGGTTTTTGCCCCTTTTTGTCTTATGGGTCTCCCCCTGCACGAGGGTGTGACCCTGGGTGTGGGGTTTGGGACAGGACCCTCTCCTGATTGGTCGTTTTGAGGAGTGGGCTTGCCTCTATTATTCTCAAGACTGTGAGAAAAAAAAAAAGTGCCGATGCCACAGCAACCAGGCACACACTGGTTCGTCTGGCGCCATGGGAACCAGATGTGAAAGACCGTCACCATTGTAACCTGCCGTCGGCAACACGAGAGGCCTGTTATTGGTTCCCTCCACGCAGAAAAAACAAAAGGAATGCTAATATACGTCTGGGCTGGGGTTTCTAACCCAATTATCCTCATTTGATCAAACTAACCAAAATAAATTCTACCAAAAATGTCTAGTAAACTATGCTAATGTCTGGACAACACCCACATCGGATGATACTGCTGGAAAACGACAATCCCCACCTAGAAGGGATAACTGCACTAGTATAAAAGACACAAGAATGCCATTTTGTGTTGAGTTACAAAACAAATAAACAGCAGCGCCTTTAACGAGTTACATTAAAAACAAGCAAAACAAAAAAATCTGCAAATCACAGAATTCGTCTCATCATAGACCGTGGAAAAGAGAGTGGGTGGAAAGTGTCGAAGCTGCAGATTTCTGTCAGCATCAGCAGGATAAAGGCACTACTGAGCTGAAAATTTGGATTTCTATGATTTCTATGCAGTATGGAGTGGTGTTAGTCACGGGGTGGTTCAGAGCCACTGCACCACCTGCTGGACAAAAATTCAGTCAGGCAGCTTCAATTTTCCAGGCTGAACGGAGAAGGTCTTAAACAGAGACGGAGAAATACTGCTGGGGTGAAAAGATTTCTTCAAGTGTCCCATGGGGTGCAGAGTTGGTAACAGAGGGAGCAGCATGGATTACAGGACAAGGAGCCTAACACCGTGGACTTAAACCCTTCCTCCCAAGATAACGCAGCACAGCAAAATTATATGTAGTGGAGACCACATATGTGAGCTACAGAGAAAGAGAGAGAGAAGAGAAAAGAGGGAACACAACCCAAGAGGAATGACAGTCAGTTTTATAGTAACAGAGATAACAAGGAAAGAAGCAAATTCAGTATGTTTCTCTACATTCGTGGTGTGTGTGTGTGTGTATATAGACAGATAAGGTCCGAGACCACATTCAAAATCTGTGATTTAGTTTTTTTCCATTTAAACCTGAAAATTTGACTTTTTTTTTTAAACGTTTTTCAGAAGTAACAGAATTAGGATCAGTCACTATTTAAACTGACTCGAATTTATGATACTGCTCCCATTAAGACCTCGTTAAGGCATTATAACTTAACATGGTTAAGGTTAACGCTCTGTTGAACTCATTAGCTTCTGCACTAACATGGATTTTGAGTCAATGCTGTCATTAAAGAAACGTTTGTATTGAAGCTGAAAGGATTTTCAATACAGATCTCAGACTTTTGGCTTCCCCTGTATATCAGGAGAACATTCCATCAACAAGCTGAAGACCTACAACAATAATATTTAAATGAATGAAGATATTGCTGATTTCTTAGTTATTGCAAAAATGTACATTTATTATTATTATTATTATTATTATTAATTAGTTTAAGTGTAATTTTAGATAACTAAACAATGACAATGGCTGCACTATACTAGAAACTAACACACACCTAATGAGGAAAAATGTTTTGTGGTAAATAAACACGGAGAAATACGTCATATGCAGACGTCATGCGATTATGATACTGTGATTCAGTGGAAAAATACCACAGAACACTGGAAAAAAGGCACAAAAAGCCGTTTTCACAACTACTGGACTCATCCTGGACGGACATAACTGAACTCATATCTCACACAGGGTTCAAATTCTTTTCCACCTACGGCTGCTGCGTCACATGACTGACTGTGTTGCTGCTTTTCGCCTGTTTTTGGCTCTTGTACTCACCAGGGCCAATAATGTGATCCCGGCTCCAGCAAAGGCAGCGATGTAGAGATCATAGGTCAGGAAAAACTGCAAAGAAGGACAGAATCCACAAAGTCAGAGCTGTGACGCCCCCAGGCTCAGCGCTCGCATTTGATGTCGGTTCCATCTCCGGCGAGCTTTTGAGGCTGGATCTCGGAGGACCGGCAGCGAGACATGAAATCACACTTCGCCCGGAGGCACGACTTACCTCCCTTGTTCTGCACACGTTGGACAGGGTCATCCCACAAGCCTTGCCTGGCGTCGCGTTCCACGGAAGCAAACCTGAAGGAAGCAAGACATCTTCGGCTGTTTTACTTACACACTGTCACACAGATCGCAATGGAACACGGATGCAGAACCCCAGTCTCACATCAGGCCACAGAAGGTCTCAGAAATGTCATGTAAATGGCTTTAGTACATGGAACCATCTGAACAACAGCAGCTTTCTTTTCATTTTGGCAGATACATTTAAGAAACCAAGCACATCATTTGACAAACTGTCATTATTGGCATTAAATGAACACACTTTCAGATCTGTATATAAATAGACTTGTGCATTTTTATGTCTGTCCAACTGCAGCAGCAGGAAGCATCAAACTGAGCTTCACTTCACTTTTGAAGTGTCTGGCACCTGGCTGGTTTCCTATGGCTCAAAATACTCCTCTTATAAAACATGACGTTCTACTTATATCTTTTATTTCCTTCAAGTGAAATGACTTCAAGTCATTACCATACATGGAAACGAGTTTGCTCATCCAGTTATTGGCGGTTTTGACGTGTGCACCTGCTGCATATATAATAAAGTGGCCTCTTATGGTCACGCTCGAACACACCACAGCACGCAGTGTGAAATTCTGTCTCTGCATTTAACCCTTTCACCAAGTGAAGGAGGGGGTGCCACCAACTGGAGGTAACCAAGGAGACAGTACCTCAGTGGGGATTTGAACCTAAAACCTTCTGATCACAGGGGCAACTCCCTAACCACCAGGCCACCAATGTGGGGGACAAACCCACAACCCTGGGATTAAAGTGTGTTCTCCACTGACTGGTACCGTCTCAGTTCGGTTCTACTCTGTTCAGTTAGGTTTCGGACCTGCAGTTTTCCACCACAACTGGTTGCTATAGCGACCAAACATTCTTAGCAGCAGCATGAGCAGAGGCTCTAAGCTGAGGTAAACAACCCGGGCATCATTACAATCGCTAGTATAGATGAAATCAGAGGGGTTTTATTTCTTATCCTTGGTTTGTGGCTGTTTGACACAAAATGGAGACAATTGGCTTAAAG
>JBBPCW010000031.1:15122959-15134910 GCA_037974425.1 Phenacogrammus interruptus
GGATATGATGTAGACAACAGTGTATATCAACTTAAGACATGATGAGCCATAATGTTGGTTGTGGATATGTATGTGTGTGTGTGTATGTATGTATGTGTGTGTGTGTATATATATATATATATATATATGTATATGTATATGTATATGTAAGGAATTTCAATATTTAGTCAATGAATTTTTTATTATTTATTTAAAAAGCAATTATAACACTTGTATAATAGTATTATATATGAGTATGAAATGGTTAATTCTAAAATAACCAAATGACTGTTTAGACCTCTTATCTAATTTCAGACCCAGTGTAAGGTACGCATGAAATCTGTGATGTAGTGTCTTGCATTCATTCATGTAAACATTCATTTGTTTAGGAAACCTGCTGTTGTGACCAAGCATGTGGCAGTAAATGAGCCTGAATCAGCAAGTGATGGTGAACAGGCCTGCACGGTTGAAGACCCGAATGATGGCAACATTGATATGGATGGGTTACCAGAAGGTAGGTGGTTTTACAGATAAACATTGTCGTTGTTCTTACCTGACGTTTTCTTCATTTTTCTTTACTTTGCTTCATTTATGTAGACACTGTGGTAGTGAAGCCAGAACCTGTCAGTAATGAAGGAAAAGATGATTTCAAAGGTCCAGAGTTCCGCAACAGGGGCAGTAAAGTTAAAGATGAGGCTCAGCGGAGGTATCCTGGTAAGTCTTGGTTTTTATCAATATTCAGTTCTCGCATCATTTCACTGGTCATTTTTCTTCTCATTTGTATTTTCATAATTTTTATAATAATATTTAGAAACCTTTTTTGCTGTCGGTAATTTCAGCACTAACATTAGATTTCTAGCTCCATCTATTATGCTGATTTGTGCAATTACTAGTGAAAAGTAGACAACTTCTCTTGTCCTGTATTCTGAGTAAAAGTTGTATGTTGCGGTCTTGGGTGCCCAAGTAGAATTTGGGGAGCCTGAAGCCTAATGCTGATTTACGAATGGAATCGCAAACCTTTTACTAAAACAAAGATGAGCTAAAAAAATAGTTACTGTACTGCATTTGCTTACCTTTTTTTTTCTCTTTTGCCCAGATGACAACCTACAGGAGATTGTTAATTGCACTGCATGTGGAAAACAAGTCAATCATTTTCAGAGAGACTCTGTCTTTCAGCATCCTGCACTCAAAGTTCTCATCTGCAAGGTAGATATAACGACGTTTAATCCAAGCAGACATATATCTTCCATTTTAAAATTGAGTTTTAACCATGGCATTTCCCCTCCTCCCCTTCCAGTCATGTTTCAAGTATTACATGAGTGATGACATTAGTAAGGATGACGATGGAATGGATGAACAGTGCAGGTTGGTACACTGATTTTTCTCATTTAGATTCATTTCAACTGATGTTTTAATTACTAGATTAATGGAAAACAATTACAGCTTTAGTTGAATGGACTAAGAAGACTTATTGGTTGGACCCATTTGGAGATACGGTGTTGCTGCCTCAACTCATGTAGTTTAGGAATTGGTCTATTGTAGAAGATCCAGACCACAGTCTGTTTTTTGTTTTTTTTTCTTGTGATATTTGAAAAAGACTTCATTCACATGCAACTGCCCTGCAGTACTTGACGATCAAAATCTTTGAGTTGGGAAAGCTGTCTTGGGGTGAGGAACACTTTGCCCAAGTAAGAAGACTCTACAGGGCTGTGGCTACTTGATACTGGAGTTAAAAGCTTTTTTAAAAATTCCTTGGTCTATTACAGAAGGAGCTTGAACATCTTCTCAACCTATGCAGTGACCTTGAGGTCTTAGTAACTTATTTTAGTTTATAGTCCTGTAGGCTTTGCATGATGGACTTGGTAGATTCCTGTGGTGTTCAAAGGGCACGTTGAGGCTGCCCTCTGCTGGATGTATAATAATAATACATTTTATATAAAGGCAACTTTTTGGCACACCGTACAATAAAACAAGTGCGAAAAATGGTCAGAACAGACTATATTAAAAACCATTCACAATTTAGACCATTTAAACTGTGTAGATGAATCTCAGAGAGAAAGCACGCTTGAACAGATGGATTTGAGTGTGGATTTAAAGTGTGATGTTTCTGAGGTCGGGTGGTAGTGAGTTCCAGAGCGTCTGAAAGCTCCCCATAGTGGTAAGATGGGCAGTCAAGTGGATGGTGGAGGAGGATCTGAGGGTATGAGAGGGAGTGGCATCGTGAAGGAGGTCAGATAGAAATCGAGGGGCAAGGCTGTAAAGGTTAACAGAATAATTTTGAATTCAATCCGAAACTTAACCGGGAGTCATATGATAGATAGAAGGATGTATGAGACTGAACATACAACATTATGTCCTGTGTTTGTCAGTTTGGTGCCAGAGAACACACACTATCACTTTCACTTCTTATGTGTCAATACAGATATCAAAACTTCGAGCATCTGATGATCCTGATACTCATTATATATTTTCTTTTCTACGATTTATGTTCTGGTATTATTTGGCAGGTGTTGGCTAGGTATTATTTGACATTTTGTTCAGGTGCACCGAATCGGTTAAATAGTTGACGTGGATTTAAGCTGTTTACAGGTTTAAGAAACAGTTGGGGATTTGAGCACTGATGTACGTCGCTCTGGATAAGAGCATCAGGCAAATGGCTTAAATGAAAATAGCTGCCATGGCATAATGTGAACATCTAGTTCAGGTTATATTTTCCAGGATTTAATTTTCCTCCAGTATCAGATTCACAATTTTCCACCTGGTATTATCACAATACCCATATACCAATACGGTGTATGTGTTTAAACCACAAGTGACCTTTGTCTTAAACATTATAATGTTAACACAGTCTTGGAAATGTTTGTAATGCATTATCTTTGTTAATTTTTCCTTCAGATGGTGTGCAGAGGGAGGCAACCTTATTTGTTGTGATTACTGCAGCAATGCGTTTTGCAAAAAATGCATTCAACGTAATCTTGGGAGAAAGGAGTTATCTGGAATCATGAATGAAGACAACAAGTGGCACTGCTACGTGTGCCATCCAGAGCCTCTTCAGGATATTGTTGCAGCTTGCGAGAAGGTTCTCCAAAACCTGGAATATAAGAAAAAGCCCAAGGCAGAAAGTGACAAAGTAAAGCGTGATCATTCAAAGCACAAACACGGGAAAGCTCAAAATGCAGCTCTTAATGGAAAGGATCTTAATTCCGAAGGAGCGGGTACTCTTTCTTTTTCCTACAAAAGGTTGGCGGTTCCCAAGGAACTAGTCAAAAAGACAAAGAAACTGATCGAGACAACAAATGGCTTGAACACCACATTCGTGCAGTTCATTCAGCAGGCATCAGCCCAGCAGGGAGACAGTGTTGTCAAGTACAGGCACTTGAAAGCATTCAAGTCTGTTTTGGCTGACCTGAAAAAGGTCCACACAGCTTTGGAGGAGTCCTTGGATTTGGAGTTCCAAAACCTGGAATTCCAGAACGGAGAGGAGCATGGGTTGGCAGGCACTCAGAATCTTGATAGTGCTTCGTCTAACATGCAACATGTTGACCAGGCTTGTGAAAATGAAGAGGGTTTAGATAGCATTGCAGACCATAAACCAACGGCTACAGAGGACTTTGTGGACAGTGAAAGCCTGGTTTCCGCTGATGTAGATATGAAAGAAAGTCCTGTTCACACAACGGAGAATGCAGACGACCCGTCAAATGAAAGTGAAACCAAAGAGAACAAAGTCAAATTCGAAGTGGAACCTGACTGTGAAGATGGCTCTGCGTCCACTGGTGAAACGTCTCTTGACAAAGACATTGTTTCTATACCACCCTCTGTCCCTGAAGAACTCTTCGAGATGGTTGAGAGTCTTGCAGAGTGTGTGAAACAAGAAGATGAGAGCAACGCTGTTTATGCGGATGACAATAAGGCAGACAATGGGTCATTGTCGAATGGAGAGTCAGAAGAACCTGCTAAAGGTTCGGGGAGTATGGGTAAGAAACTAGTGGTGAAGCTTACCCCTGTTCCTCTCAAAATTACCATAAAGCGAGATGAAGTCACGGCAAAGTCCAAGGAGAGAGATGGTGCTGTTTCACCAGAGGATGGCCCAGACAGCAGAAGGTCCCCCAGGATGAAGACCACTCCGCTGCGCAAGTCTTCTGAGAGAAGGAGCAGGAGTAAGTCTGATGCTTCCAAGGCAAATGATGAGGATAACAATCCAGGGCTTCCAGCTTCCAGTCCCGTTGACTCAGACTCTGATGAAGTCCCAGAGGTCCTTCGCCAGACAGAAGGCATGGGGGCCAGCTCAGACGAACATGAGGCGGAGCCCAATGGAAAGATTTCAGGCGACGGCGAAGAAAACAAAAAGCCATCTCTCCGAACTTCTGCGAGGTCGGCAGCAGCAAAACGCAAGCTCAAAATGAGCTCGTCTGGTTCAGATCAAGATTCAAAGTCCTCAAAAGCTAAGAAAAGAGTCGCCAAAAAAAAGAAAGGTAAGAAGTCAGACTCCTCAGATCATGATTCAGACCTCGAGAAGGAGATGAAGCGCCTAAGCAAGCTAGACTCCAGTAAGAAGTTGGGCAAGGGAAGCAAGAAGCAGGAGGATGACACCAAGAGGGAGGGAAAGAAAGCTAAGCGTTCGTTTGAGCGGAAACGGAAGTCACCGAGAGGTAAAGGGAACGCCGCAAAAGATTCATCCTCCGATGAGGAAGAGGAAGAAGAGCAGGCGGCTGCCTCTGGAGAGGAGAGTGGTGATCAGCAGAAGATGAAACCTATTCTTGAGTCGGTTGTAGCTGGCATTGATGCTTTCCATCAGTCATCAGGTCAGTTGACTGAAATAGTTGCTTGTACTTTAGTCAGACTGATTAGTGTAAATGTTATGAAGCGTCTTCTGTTTGGAGAAATTAAATGTGAAAAATCATATACAGTAATTCCCCAGTTTTATGTGGAGCAGGAGAAAACGTGTGACTGAATCCAGGAGTCGTGGATTCAGTCATACGTTTTTTTTGAGAACCAAACTCAGTTTTACATGGAAATCCCCACAATATCATGGAATCTGCAAATATCCTCTGCCTTTTTTTGCTTTTTTGTGGTAAGATCTATTTTTTCTGGATGTTTTCACACAAGGGGACCAGTTCACCTCGCCGGTGTGTCCCAATACTTTATCCTGCGACCTTCCAAGTTGCATATCTCGGCAGGAAAAGCACTCAAACTCCACAGTTCAGTAGATCTCCAGGAGACCTTTCCAATGAGCCCTCATTTGTATTTTTAGCTCCAGTAGATCAGGGGTTATTCCCCGAAAACCGTGAGCCGGAGTGCATTTAGCAGATTTGGCGGCATATTTAGGGTTTATACTCCTGGAATGTAACCCCCGTGAAAAGTGGGGGATTACTGTATGCGAGTTTCACTCTTTGCGAGTTCATTTGTCTGTATGAGATTTGTTTAAAATTACTGTCTACTTAACAAGCTGTGTTAAATCAGATTGTTCTTAGATTGAAGAATACAATTATAAAGTAATTGTAAAGTTTTTTTTTCATCAGTCACAGACTGATGCTTTCTCAGATACCAGTTTTGCCTTTATTGGAAGCTCTTTCAAGAATTCAGGCGTTTCATTTGGTGCCTTTTGAATAGTTTGATGCATCTGCCTCATTGAAATTTGAAATCTTGATATAATTTTTGCTTGAGCAGGAGATGAAGCTGAGGCTAAGGATGAACCCAGCCAGATGATCGATGATGACGATGACCCGGAGAATAGGTATGGTGTTCATTAGCCATGCCGTTATTTTGCTTAATTAATGCTTGACTGATTACTCACTTAGCAAGACTGTGTGTCAATATCTGAACTTTTTATTCAGAAGAAATCAGATCACAGATTTGAATGTTTAGGCTTTAAACCTACAGGTTTTCTCTGAAGTGCTTAAAAGAATTACCTATTTTTTACCTTAAGTTGGTAAAAAAATCCTCATAGTTTGTTCTCAGACTAATGAAAATGAGGGTATAAGCAGTTATTTTATAGAATTGTTCCATTGGTAAGTCTTTAAGGATCAGTAAATTAGTGGGAAGAGCTGATGGGGGTCCATGCGGCAGAGAGATACCTTTATCCTCATTTATTTCCGGAGGATAACCTGAACATAGAGCAATTGATTTAAGAGAAATGTGTATAAAACTGCTTTTTAAAATTCTCTTAATATTAAAGCAGCGCCTCCAACGCCTCGCTTTAAAAATAATTCCCAATTTGTAACAAGTGATTTCTTTCAATGATCTGAGATGGCAGAGATGGAGCACACCCAGGACAAAGTGAGTCACTGGTGATATGTTGATATCCACTAAATCAAAGTCAGGCAGAAGCAATTTCAATAGCAAATGTTGCAACAGGAGGTTTAACTTGAATCTGATGCTCTCAACATTATATTGGCTAATGAAGCAAATGAGAACGAAAATTCTTTACTGCATTTTCTCTGGCAGAGTCAGTAAGACTGATGTCCTACCAAACAAAAGGCGTTTCTTTTAGGGATGTGTTGAGAGCAGACAACTTAAAACCATACATCAGGAAGGTAGAAGCCATTTATTTTGCAGTATACCAAACTTCAAAGAGGGAAAAGTTAGCCTTTATAGGCCTGGTGGGATAGTTGTGACTGATATTCATTCCAGTTGTCTACATCCCTGCTGTGGTTCTATTACTCAGATGACTCTGGGAGCAACAAGTTGAAATAAAATGCGAGCAAGCCTTTGTGGAAGTGAAGGACAAAAATGTGAAAAGCTTTTACTCCAGATGTGGGACTGTAACTAGACCTTCATAGTGTGTGTAGATACATCATTTATTGGACATTAGAACTTTTATAGTGACTTCATCAGATGAAAACCTGGTATCTCTTTGGAGCATGTAGCCTAAAGCTTGGAAACCGATGACTTGGATCCTGAAATTATTTTGTGGGTTTTCTGAAGTCTTTTTTTTGACCAGTGAAACATTGGGCACTCGTTTAACACCTTGCTTAAACCGTGAAATCGATTTTTCAACAGGTAGCATGCTTAGATTTTCTATTATACAAAGCCCTGGTTGTTCTAGGCTTTATGGCCTTTCACAAGAGTGTCATTATGTGTAAAATTTAAAATGTAATGATTCCAGTGATGACTGAATGACTTGCCATCCGGAGACAATTATTTTGAAATAGTCATTCCTTGCTTTTCGTGGGAGTTACGTTCCCGCGTATAGTGAAAAACCATGTTGTGTTTTGGTAAAAAAAAAAAAACCTAGTGTAAACCATAAATATGCCCCCAAATCTGCTCCCAGGACACTTTAATTTAATTTTAAACTGATTTTAATGCATTACCCTTAAAGAAAATATAAAGGTAAATAAATGATCAGAGTCAGAAAACTTGATTGCTTTAAAAACCGTTAGCATTCGCGGTTAGCATTAGCAGTGTGCAAAGACTCGTACACAAAAGAAAGGAAATAACTCTCACAGCTTATTAATACTACATAAACTGAGAACTGTTGAAAATAAGGGGGGGGGTATATAAACACAAATGGTCACTTTCACTAAAATATGAAGACAACACACGGAGCAGTCATGCTGCAACAGCTGCTGCTTCTTTTTATGGCGGTTGACAACTTTTCAGTGTATTACCGCCACCGCTGGGCTGGTGGAGGTAATACAGTTCGGTTCTCAGAAAAAATTCTGCGTTTGACTGAATCAGCGAATGCTGATCCGCGTAAAACTGAGGGGTTACTGTATTTGCATTTGGAAGACGCTCTTGTCCAGAGTGAAGTACGTGGGTACTTTTATTATTTGTAAGATACTAGCAAAGCTGATGTTTGTACTCCTTCAGGGCCCTGTCAGATTACAAGGTGAATTCATGAGCCATGGGGTGGCATAACAATATAACAATATAATTACACAGTTGTCTTAAGTGCTCTCTGATAAGATCCTGTTAGAAAGACCGTTCAGAAAATGGGACTGGTTAATTTGAAATATAAAAAATATTCACATCTGAGTAGCTCACAGTACTATTTTTAATGCACAATAGCCATTTAACTGTTTCCATCTTTTGCAATATCCTGAAGCTTGAGTGTTTCCTCAGATTGTAAGTCACTCTGCCAAATAAAAGTAATGTACAGTGCAAATTAATGACTGTTAATAGCTTATTTATTTTATTTTATTATTTCTAATGCTGCTTATTGTCTATTGTATATGCTTATTGTCTTACCTATGCTCTGTAAGGTGACCTTTGGTATTAGAAAGGTGCCCACAAAGAAAAGTTGTTGTTGTTGTCGTCGTCGTCGTCGTCGTCACTATTGACTAGTGCATACTATGTTCAGTAGCTCATTGCTGGGCTAATATTGACTGTGGTACTGTATTATTGTAGGAATTGCTTTGGTCAAATTGGCACATAGATGTTTAATGCCCAGAAACCGGATCTGAGTAGCTGCGTTTTTGTGAAGTGATGATGGCTGATCTAATTGTTTCTTTCTCCTGAAGAATTGCAAAGAAGATGCTGCTTGCTCAGATCAAAGCCAATTACTCCTCTGGGGACGCCAGCTCCTCGGAAGATGAAGATAGCCAGAAAGATAAGTCTCCAGCAAAAGCAAAGGATGGTGAAGATGATGAAGATGATGAAGAGAAAGGTCAGAAACCTTGATTGTAAAGCTGTTAACTACTGTGTGTTGAAATGTCTAAACATTATCTGTATTTTTCTTTGTCTTTTGTTACTTTTATGCCCCTCACAATTAAAGTGACTGGTTTTGTTTGCCATCATTTAATCTCATGACTCTTGATATACACTGCTGAAGTGTTTATATACCTGCTTATCTAATGTTTTTCTTTCAAATCAAAGATTTGCTTTTGTATGGAGACTGTGCAAGCTGTGTATGTTGAACAGTCAGCAGTAGCAGAATTTATTAAAGGTCTATCTTGAGGGTTTTAGACAGTATGTTTTTGTTCCAATGCTTTTTAGTGGGGATGCACCGAATATCCGGCCACTGAAAAAAATTAAGCGGAAAATGACAAAATCTAGCTCCAGACTGGGTTAGAGCAGCATGTCTGCTGTGTGGATCATTTCCATTTCTCTAAGAAAGACTGAGAGCCGTTTGTAAAGAGAGCGATGCTGAAATTTCTAGAGAGGATTCTCACCGTCGGGATTCATTTATCATATAAAATCAGAAACATCCCGCTGGAGCCCAGAAGAGGGAGCCCCTTACAGCCCACCCCCCCCTTCCCCCAAAACTCTGTCTGTGTTTCTGAAAAGGCAGGAAAGTTTTCCAGTGATTCCAGTTAATATATGGGCTGCAGTCTCTGTTTAATACACTGTTCTGTTAAAGGCCTACAGAGAATAGTGTTTATCTCTCAGCAGTTTTAAAGCTCACTGTGTTCAGGCGCTTCGCTCAGAATATTAAAATACACCTGAATTCACTGGTTTTATGAGAGAAGAGATTTAATAGTGTAATATTTCAGCTTTCTTGCTTTTAGGCTCTTTATGAGTGGGGCCAAGTAAAATATTTTTTCAAATTTTATATTGTGCATCAAAATATTTTTGATAATTTTGTAACAGATTAATTCTTGTAATACTTTAATAATAATTGATTTCTGTGTTTCATTTTTCAGCCAAGTGTTTCCTCATTTTCGGTTTCGGTGCATCCCTACTTTAGACTTGAACATGCTATTAGAAACATTTGACAGGATGTTTACATAATATTCATTTCTTTGCAGAGGAAGAGGAGGAGACCTCAGACTCTGCTTCAGAAATGGACGTTAAGAAAAGTGGACGGAGGCACCGTTTACTTCGGAAGAAGCTGACGCTCAGTGAGGGTGAATCTGATGATGAAAAACCTACCAAGAGTAAGAAAGAGGGGAAAAGGACAGGAAGACAGAAAGGTCAGTGTTCACAGTGCCAAAGGCTTTCAACATCACTCTACACATGCATTAATAAAAAATAGTAACCGTTACCTGTGACGGGTAACTTTTACGGGTTCAGATTTTACAATTTGATTCTAGTCGGGCCGCTGAGTGTGTTCAAGTGCCATTTAATAGATTTTTAGCTAGAAACACTAAAAAATATATTATTCTAGATTGACAATCTAGGTCAGCAGGTCAGAATCCTCCTGTATGAGTTTCTGTGTGTTCTGTAGTGTTTTTCATGCTGATCTCAGATCAGTGTTTAGTTTTTCCTGCAAGTACAGTGTTTGTGATGAAGCTCGTTCTATACTGCATGATAGTTGGTATAATTTGAATATAGGTTTACCTTTACATTTTCTTTAAGGGTAATATATTAAACTGAGATTAAAATGACATTAAAGAAGGAGCAGATTTGGGGGCATATTTAGGATTTACACTATAAAAATAGGTAATTTTAGGCTTTTTTTTTTTTTAAAAACTAAAACAGAATGCGTTTTGTTACCATACCCCGGTGCTCTTGGAACGTAACCTGATTACTGTATATCACTCACCCCTTATTACATAGTAACATAATTGATGGTGACTGCCTTGCAATTGCTATTGAAGATGAGAACAAGACTCTGTGACATCGCTGAAATTGGCAGTGTCTCGTAGATATGCTGTACCTCTGCCAGCAAAAATCAGACCTGTTGCTGGCATCAGTGGGAGAGGCGTCTAGACAGCCACTACTAGACAGCCTGGCTTGTTAAAAATATTACCAAAAAAAAGTTTGTGCTTGAGTGTTTGCACGAGATGAAGTCTGCTATTTGGATCGTAGGTTGGTGCTGCTGGTGACGTTTGTCTGTCTTTTACTTTGTGTTTTACAGTAGGCAGTGATTCTGATTCAGACTTCAAGCAGTCTGGCTCAGGGTCCGATAGTGAGTCAGCACTGAGTGCAGCAGTGAGTGAAGATGATGATGATGACGATGAAGGCAAGAACAAGCGGAGAACAAGGTGAAGTTGGCTTTAAAACTGCAATGCATTAAGTTCCACACCAGCGCAACTGATGAAATGCCTGTTCTGAGTTGTGTAATTTAGAATTCCCGACTAATGAAGCATGAATATGTCTTGGCTCAACTTTTAGGTCTTCCAAGAAAGCTGACAAGGAAAGGAGTTACCAGAAAGAAAAGAAGAAAAAGCGAAGACGCATTAAGGTTCAAGACTCTTCCTCTAGTGGCAAGGTACTGTTGTGACTACCAGTATACCGGTTTGCATGTGTTTGGTGCAGGGTATGTGCTTCAGTGTGTCTAGTGTTGTGCTGCTTTCTCTGCAGAGCGGAGGCGAAGGGGAGGAAGAAGGCGATGATGATGATGACGACGAAAAGGGAACTCCCAAGGGCCGCAAGAAGATCCGCAAAATCCTCAAGGATGACAAGCTTCGCTCAGAAACCCAGAACGCCTTGAAAGAGGAAGAGGAGAGGAGGAAGCGCATCGCTGAGAGAGAACAGCTAAGAGAAAAACTGCGAGAAGTACATACAACTAGTATCCTGAGGTTTTGCCACTGTGCTATTTTTGTTTAGGTTGTTTAAATGATTCTGACTCTTTTCTTCGTAGACAATTGTGGTGGAGGAGTCATCACAGGTCACTTGTCCCATTACTACCAAATTGGTGCTTGATGAGAATGAGGAAACCAAGGAGCCACTTGTCCAAGTCCATAGGAACCTGGTAACCAAGCTGAAGCCTCATCAAGTGGATGGTGAGTTAAAGGCTTGTGGTTTAATCTGTTCTGTCCTGTTGGCTGGACATGTATGTGAATTGAGCACATCTTAGTTTGAGCTACTGTTCACACTGGTGTCAAGTGTCAGACTTTCAGACCACAAAAAGGTTTTCTAAACTCTCCTGTCCCGGCTAACCCGGACCTATAGCCAAAAGAGAACGTTATAATTTAAACCTGACGGAGCGCGTCTATTTTAATCGGCGCAGCTTTTATGGTCTTTACGGTAGTGGTTTAGGGACTGAGGGAACGCATGGACCAATTGGATGCCAGTTAAGCCCGCCCACGTAACGCCACTCAGCCAATCACGTGTGTGGGTTCCAGGCGGTAAATATTGCGACTTTACAC
>JBBPCW010000031.1:15137657-15155593 GCA_037974425.1 Phenacogrammus interruptus
GGATACTTCCCCTGTAGGTAGGGAATGGAAGTCGCTTTGGATAAAAGCGTCTGATAAATGCCATAAATGTAAATGTATAAACTTATGTAATGGATTTACAGATGAAATTCCATCCCACTGAGGATTACAGAAATGTTTAGTGCGAGTCTAATTGAATGTTATGTCTTTTGGCTTTATTATGCTGCTATAAATAACTCACTAATGGTTTGAGTCTTACTGTGTGACTGTAATGACTAGGATTCAACAGATGATTTGGTAAAAAGTCACCCATGTCTCATATGGATTGACGGTCTCCTAGCCCATAGTTGCTCGCTCTTCTTTTGAAGTCAGCCCTTGTGTGCGATTTGAAATGGTTCCATTTGCAGTGATGGGCTCTTGTTAGTTTGTTCAGGCCCGTAGCATGCTGTCATAACTCTGGCATGGTGTGGGAGAGGCTTTGCAGGCACTAAACTGGTTCTTTCCAAGCAGGTGTCGGTTCTGCCTTAGAGGGGGGAAGAAGCCGCGCAGGGACGAAACTCTTCCAGGATTTCCAGATGCTCAGCAGAATCTGGACCCATCCTTGGTGTCTCCAGCTGGACTATATCAGTAAGGAAAACAAGGTAAATGCACAAAGACGTGCAACTGGTGAGCTGCAGACCTCTTTCCCCTCAACCACACTTAAAACAAACGCTGGGGAACGACAGTTTCCCTCATAGTCATCACTTTCTGTGCACATCTAGACCTGCCCTGCACACAGACTGGTAGCAGGAAATTATAACCAATCGGGGTCACCATATGTCAGTTTTGGTTCTCTCACACATTGATCATGATTACTTTGCTGAATATTGAAATTGCGGTACACCTCAGTAATTTCATATATTAAATTTAATATAAATCCACAGACCATAGTTCTATTTTATTCTGAGGGTGTAGTGATTACAGTCATAAAATTTGGGTCTCTGTCTTGCATGAAAAACTGCGCATCTGAGTGTGTCTTATTTAAAATGGTTATGTGACTTGTTGACTTAACACATTGAAATTCTAGGGGTTTTGATTTTGGTCTTATTTTGTTAGTGGTGTGGTGCAGGAAAGCATTGAAAAAGGTTGTGTATGTTTATTTGAACCGCACCAGGCCGTGTAGTATACAAGTTTAATAAAATCATCTCTTAATTTCTTAACTAGATTTACATTGAACCTCAAACTATTTTTCATCCCCACTTTCAGTCTTTCAACTTAAGTAACCGTTGAGTGTTAAATATAAACACAATATGCCTCTAAAATAAATAAATAAACCCTGTAAAAACAGTATAACTATTTTCTATAAAGAGGCTTTCTTAAGATATGTCAGTAAAGAGTACGAGTCAATAAAACCGATCTTTACCGATATTATTTATGTTTAGCTGAGTAAGCCAAAAATTGCATTTGCAAAATGGTCAGATATGATTCGCCATACAGCTGTACTGTGATGCAGGTTTTGATAAATGGCTTGAGTGCTATTTCTTGTTTTAACAGGGATACTTTGATGAAGACAGCATGGAGGAATTCATTGCATCCGAGACAGAGGAGTCGTCTATGAGTCTAACTTCTGAAGATGAGAAGCCCAAAAAGTCAGCGGATCTTATGTTTTCGCCTTGTTTTGCATTCGCTTGTCTTTTGCATTCTGACTAACACGTCATTCCTCGAATCTCATGAAGGAAACGAAAAAGGGGACGAGGCAAAGCTCAGAGTTCGGACAAGTCTGACAGTGATGATGTCGAGGTGATTAAGGAGTGGAACACCAGCTCCCGTGGAGGAAACCCTGAAGGCCGGAATAGGGCTGAACCCGTAGAGGAGGGTTCGTCTGATTTTACTGATGTTTTTCTCTGTTTGGGTGGGATGATGATGATGATGATGATGATGATGATGACGATGACTGTAAAGTTCAAGGTGTGTGTTTTTTGGTTTTTTGTTTTTTTTTTGGGGGGGGTTTTTTTAGATTTTCTTTTTCCACGCCTGGGATTCCGGTTGATTTGGTTAAATGCGAGTCTGGGTACGGTTAAAAAACGTCTAGAAATCTAATTTTCCACCCACCCTCTTGACCTAGTAAATGAGCCAAGACATGTCTGTCCTGGTGCTGTCTGAAATGGCTGATTGTATTAGTGAAGGTTTGATCATCTTTATAGCCCACAGTGTGTCCTAAATGGTATCCACAAGTCTGTTCCTCTTTAATGAAGAGATGGATGCAATTTGTGCAGGTTGAGAGAAATTGGGGTTAGCCTCTCAGTTGCAGTTTTAAACAGAAGCAGCAACATTTGGACAAAACAAGCCTGGAATGTGTGAGAAAATGTGTATGGGGTAATGATTTCAGTGGAATGCCAAAAAAACCTGTAGGGCTGATATGCCCCTCATTATTATTATTATTATTTTTTTTTATTAGTAATGAAAATGTGAGCATCCGCATGCGCCCCATCACGTAGCAAAGTGTTCTTAAAAGCGGCTCAGTCAAGATATTTGTGCTTTCCCGCTCACAATACCATTACCTGTATGTTTCTTTTTAGTTCGTCCCAGCAACTCCGGCCCTGGCAGCCCATCTGCTGACTGGTACAAGGAATTTGTGGTCGAAGCAGACGCTGAGATTCTGGAACACTCTGGAAAGATGGTTCTGCTGTTTGAAATTTTGCGTATGGCTGAAGAAGTTGAAGAAAAAGTGTGAGTTTAACTTGAGTTCTCTTCGAATTAACCAACGAATTATCCTCAGCATGGCTATCAGTGTTGTTTGAAGCATGATTTTGAAATGGTGCATTTTGTTTTTCAGTTTGGTGTTCAGTCAGTCACTGATCTCACTGGACCTCATCGAGGATTTCCTAGAGTTAGCAGGCAGAGCCAAAGAGGAGGGAAAACCAACTCCCTACAAAGGTTAGCTATTGCTCCTGCTCTGAAATGGTCTAGAATCTTTTAGTTCTGTGAAAGTTTGCGTAATGTTTTGACAGCTCCCTTATCATCTTGGACAACTATAAACTTAATTCCAAAATCCAGCTGCATTTTCATGAGTTGGCTGGTTTCTTTGCCACTAAAGCTGGACATGCACTGTGTGATTTTTGGCCCATTTTGAGGCGATTTTTCACTTGTGACCCTCTTGGGGATCGGCCCGTGTTTCGCCTTGGTGCAGGGTGTAGTATAGATGGGGTAACGAAGCGTGTTAGTAAGCGAGTGTGTGCGTGTGTGTGTGGTGCATGGTGTAGTATAGATGGGGTAACGAGAAGTGTGTTGTTGAGCGAGTGTGTGTGTGGTGCATGTAGTATAGATGGGGTAACGAGAAGTTTGTGTTGGTGAGTGTGTGTGTGTGTGGTGCATGGTGTAGTACATATGGGGTAATGAGAAGTGTGTGTGTGGTGCATGGTGTAGTACATATGGGGTAATGAGAAGTGTGTGTGGTGCATGGTGTAGTACATATGGGGTAACAAGAAGCTGGACACTCTCGTCCAGCTCCTGGTCAGCAATCGTACCTCAAACCTGTTTGAGATCCTGGTGGTCCCTCATGAGGGTCTCGCACTGTTGAAGCAGCGCCACTAGCTGATTTAACACCACCTCACACTGCACACGCGCAAAACTCAGAAATGGATTTTAATAAATTCCTTTTAGACGTTTCTGTGCACAGAATGGCACAAATGCCCAGGCAGTGCATTTCTCTTTGGTGAGCATTCTCAAATCCTCTAATGACTGTCTCCACACTTCCAGGTTCTTCTGTTTACGTTACAGTTCCAGAAACCAGAGCCCCCCTGTGTCGTCTATGGACATACAGTGTGAGCAGTTAGGTCAGAGCATCGGACCATATAGTGTGAGAACATGAGTCGTGAGCTACGAACTTTTAATCTCTGATAATTTTTCAGTCACATTATTCAGCTCCTGCTCAAAATCAGAGTGTATGCCCAGCTTAAGGTGCAGCAGAGTTTCAGAGTATCTTTAATTCATCTTGTGTGGAGTATGGCACACTAAGGAATCATTGTGCAGTTTCCAAACCTTGAGATACAAAAGGTTTCTGGTTAAACCTACTGTTTTTAATGGGATGTATTCATAGTGGCATGCTGCTGTGTTGCCAGGTGGAACCTCTGCTTAGCACTGAAGTGTGAATGGATGTCCTGTTGCCTGTTTACTTGGAATATCTGGTTAGATTAAGACTGAGTGGAGAAAATCACTTCTGTTTACCCTGGATTTTATTTTAGACCCGTTATGTTCTGGAACACTGGTCAAGCAAACATTCTCTCATAGCTTCATGTTTGATGAACAGGTAAAAGCGGGGACTGGGGAAATTTAGGTGTACATCTTACACTTACATGCACATCTGACACAGATCTAACTTAAAAGCTTGCACACGCAGCCCAACACACATACACACATAGACGCAAAGCCTCTGGCATAAGGTCATGTTCCTAATTAAACTCCAGCAGCTGTTTTTGCTTTCATTTTGAAAATGATTAGACCTTGACTTCTTTTTTTTTTTCTTTCTTTTTTTTTTAATTCCACAAAAAATGTTTGCTTAAGGCTTTGCAATTTGTAATGAAAAGATCACAGAGGGGTAATTGGAAACATACTGAAATGTTAGTTATAAGAATACACACACACACACACACACACACACAGAGGGTGGAAGGAGGCAACAATATTAAAAACGAGAATGAGTACCCTCCACTCAGCCACCTATCTGTGTGCATACTTTTCCTAAGCACATGGACACAGCTGGCCCAACAGGGATCATCACACCCCTCCTAACACAACTGGTTCTGTTATGACTGGAGTGTGCTCTCTGTGAGAAACTTGTAAGAATAAACAACGCAAATAGCTGCATTGTTATTTTGTATGAGGAGCTTTATACAAAGCTAACCGGTGCTAATGGGCTCTGTTTTGTGCTGAAGGTGAGGGCAAATGGTTCAGAAACATCGACTACTACCGCCTGGATGGTTCCACTAATGCCTTGACCAGAAAGAAATGGGCTGAAGAGTTCAACGACACCAGCAACGTTCGGTAAACAGTATTCTACTTGCATGCCACCTGAAGACAATTTCCTTGCCCCTTAGCTAGAATATCTTCTGTCTGCAAATTATTCATAAGAATGCTGGAATGATTGTCCCAAATTGTGAGGGTGCAGGATTGTTGCATCTAAAACAATATTTAATGACATTTACCTTTTAGCCATTTAGATGATTCTATTGCCACTGCAGCATATACATATATCTCGTATGGTGCATAGTAACAGGTTAAGTTCAAAGAGCACCTGTGTATAGTATTTAGGTTAAAAACCCTAAATATGCCCACAAATCTGCCCCAGAACACTTGAATGTCATTTTAAACTCCCTTAAAACGCTAAAATACGAGGACAAGACATGGAGCAGTCATGCTTCTTCTTTTTATGGCGGTTGGCAACTTTTCAGTGCATTACTGCCACCGCTGGACTGTGAAGGTAATACAGTTTGGTTCTCAGAAAAATCTGCGTTAGACTGAATCCGTGAATCCGTATACCACAGCTTGGCAGTTATGATGGCAGTCATCTGCAATGGTTTGATTCATGAGCCAAACCCTTTTAAGCAGTGTGAGCTACCACTACCATCTAACTGTCATAGTGGTATGTTGCTTTGAATAGCCACAAGAGCCTAAAGATTAAGTGATGACTATGATCATTTGTTTGAGAATAGTAAACTGCGCCACAGGTGATTTATTTCCAGTACTATACTAAGAACCAATCTGATGGTGGACCCACACTGGCAAGGTGAAAGTCATTTCCTTGCCCTGTGTCCATGTTCCATAATCACGGCTCTTCCTGTTCCCTACAGGGGTCGTCTGTTCCTCATCTCCACAAGAGCCGGATCTCTGGGGATCAACCTGGTCGCAGCAAACAGGGTCATTATCTTTGATGCCTCATGGAACCCGTCTTATGACATTCAGAGTATTTTCAGGGTGTACCGTTTCGGCCAGGTGAAGACCGTGTTCGTCTACAGGTTTTTGGCTCAGGTGAGGAATGCAGCACTCTGTTTTAATTTATCGTGTGTGAATTATCAGTGGACACATTTTTGGACGCCTTGTACTAAGCCTCTTTTAAAATGACATGCATAAAAAGATACTGCAATACATCAGAAAGGCATTCTTTGTATGTTAACTATGCAGGTTTTACGCAGTTTCATTGCTGACGTTTAGTTACGTGTGCTTTCTCTGAGGCTTATAATTATTTCAGAGCCCTCTATTATTAAGAGTGAACAGATTTTCTGCCCATAAATGCCTTAATGATGCAAGCCCTATTTTTCCCCCAATAGGGAACCATGGAGGAGAAGATTTATGACAGGCAGGTGGCTAAACAGTCCTTGTCATTCCGAGTAGTGGACCAACAGCAAATTGAGCGTCACTTCACCATGAATGAACTGACTGAACTCTACACGTTTGAGCCAGACCAGCTGGACGACCCCTCGGAGAAGAAAAGCAAGAGGGCCACACCCATGTTGCCCAAGGTAAATTGCTATATTTTGGCATTTCCCATGAGCGCTGCCAATGTTTTGTGCCCAGGATGCTGCAGAACTAGCACCTGCAATCATTTGAAAATGTATCTTTTTCTTGTTATCAAGCCGCATAGGTTGAATGCTCCATAGCCTGTGTTGTGGGTACATGCTGCCTTTGAACTTTACAGGGGGTGATAAACTCTGTTTACTCATGTGGCGAGCTTCCAGAGCATTTATTGTGCTTTGAGGGGTGGGAGGAAACTGGGCGGGAGGGACATGAAGCTAGCTTCGTCATTTTTTTTCCCTGATAGTGCTTGGCACAGGTGTGCTGTGACAGGAGAGAGAGCCCCTGGGGTTTTTACAAGAACCCATTGGCCTTAGAAGGGGTGTCCAGCCGCACACAACAGCAAGCAGCTGCCCAGAGATGCCTCTGTTTACCCTTATTTAACCAAGAAACAAAAAAGTTTATGTTGTAGAACCGATGATGGTGGGACTCTTAATTGGAGACAGAGGAATCCAGTGCAGATCTACCAGAATGTGTCCAAACGCACACAGCTGCACAGATATTTGTTTGTTCTTATTTACCTCAGAGGGTTATGTTTCTAAAAAAACAGTGCAGCTCCTCCAGTTCACGCACTTGTGAGGTTACGTTTCCGGAGCTCTCAGTTGCTGTTACCTTTGACCTGTAGTGTTGGTGACTGTCAATTTTGCACAACTCTATATAAAAAATGACCTGGAACACAGCCTCTCTAGAGATTACCACATTTGGCCATATGTGTGCCAGAATGCAGCAAGTCAGCTGTTATTGATGGAACCTGCTGCCTGCAATAGTATGAAGATGAGTCAGTCATCCCTCAAAGCCTTTAGTCATATCTCCAATTCTCGCTGTGTCCCAGCCAAGTTTATGGAACGGAGGAAATATTTTTAAACTTGGCAGAACTCTATCCATCTTTCTTTTCCTTACCCCTTTCTTTTCTTACATGTCTGCATTACCCAAACTCCAAGAACGAAAGAAATAATCATCTTTTGATCGGTTGTTGGTTTTTTTCCTCCTGTTTCTTTACAGTGCGAGGTTATTTGCCTTTTTAAGCCTTTATAAAGTTGCAAAGGTGGGATTCACACACAGAATCTGATTCCCCCTGAGCAGGCTCACTGCAATCTACCATCGGCAGCGACCCCCACTGCCCCAATTCTCTGCCCCTAGTGTTTCTGGGAAGTGCCCCACACACACACATCCTGCCTAGCCAGCCCTCTGCCTCTGAATCTGTGGCCTGCAGCAGCTCTGGCCTCCCTTCCCCTCACCCAAACAAGCCTACCATCATGAAGGCCATCTGTTAAAGCTGATTCACCGCTTTGTGTCTGAAGTTTTCAAAGGAGCACTGTAAACTTCCCTTCCCCTCTTCTTTTTTTACCTGATGAATGGTCATTATTAAAAAAACCCTTTAGGTTGTCCTTGCACTCTTCAGAGAAACTAATTGGAGACAAAGGAAGCTAGCGAACTTCCACCATAATGACAAAGAAGAGCTCTGAGGCCCAGACACGAGAGCCACCCAGCTTGGGGTCTAGAACAGCCTCGGGCCGTGTGGAGGCCCTTTATGGACAGGGGCTCCGGGGCCAAGCTGAGTGACAGGGTAGGGTGGGGCTCTGTCTGTCCCTCCTGGAAGTTCATTGGTGGGAAAGTAGTAATTTGCTACTGTTCTGAATTCCCTGGCGACTGGGCCTCATCGAGCAAAGGAACAGGCTTCACTGAGGATAATGAGGTGCAGGAACCACCCTTAATAAGCCTCCCCAGATGTTTCTTAACCAAGGTTTACCCTCCACCCCCCCTATTTTTTACATTTTAGTCCCAGCCTAGATGAAAGGTGTAAGCTGTGTCACCCACAGTTCTTCTCACCTCAGACTTGCTTGATGTCCATCACCGGACATGAGCATTTTCGTAGAGGTTGGAGGCTGCCCTGATGGAAGGCTGACAACAGGCCCTCTGCTGAAAGTGAAGTGCTCTGTCTGAGTGAGACTGTTTATCATAGGCCAATAAGGTTATGTGTATAATTTGCGTGCAGCTGTAGAGTAAGTTTTGACTGGCTAAGGTTAGGTATTACAAATATCTCAAGCTCTCACATTCCACAACCAACACTGCTGCCCTGGACCCCTTGGTTGCAATGCTTCGTGCACCTGCATGTCGAAAGCAGTGTCTGCCTCTTTACGAGGGGAGGGGCTCACATATTGGTGGAGAAATACACATTTTTTCAATTTATTCTTGTCGTACTTCTCCAACCGCTCTTTTTTTTTTAACCTTCTGGGTGGAAAAATTAGCAGTTCTTTGGTGTTCTGCATAAGGGCCGATGTAATTCTCTCCGTTATGGTTGTTTATGTACAACGGAGATGTTTTTTGTTTTTATTTTTAAACGTTATTTATGAGGACAGGGCTCCCCGATGTTTCATATGCACAGGCAAACCTGTCTTTGCCATAATCACCTCAGTCCCACTGTTTCACTACTGCTTTTTCTCCTTCATGCTTCCACTTGCTTTCATTACCCCCGTCCTGCTAAAGAGCAAACTGCAGAGATTTATAGCGCCAGTAATGAGAGGAATAAAACAAAGTGAGCGAATGTGTGTGCGTTTTTTTTTAATGCACGGTGGTGTGATCAGAAACCTTGGGAGGCAGGAAATTACGCTGAAATACCTGTAAATGTACTTAATTGAAGTAAATTCGCGATATGCTTGGGAGAGGAGCTTTGCTGCACTTTTAAAGCTCAGAGTTTCCTTTCAGACACCATCAGAATTCGTCTGAGATCTCATCTTAAGTGTGGTTGCTTTGCTTGCCAAGTCATAAATATATGCAGCCTGAACGAGTCTTTCTAGCTGATTTCTTTTTGTTTCTCCATCGTTGATGAGGGGCCACGTTATTCTGTATTTCTGCTTTAAGAGACCTGGCAGGGAGTCTGTTCTATGCTGTCAGTTTTTAATAGATGAATAGTAAGAGCGTTTAAAATTTTGCTTAGGAGCTGTAAAGCGTGTAACAGTTCACCAGCAGTACAAATTAACTGAGCTGATAAGCCTGTTTCTGGTACTGCAGTATGTAAAGCTTTCAGACACCCATTGAGACCTACAGTACGCCTGTAATGTTCTCTGATGGTGAGCAGGGATAGTTGTGCGGTGCCATTTAGTCTGATTTACACAGCTCTTGGGGCAGCTGGTAGTTTAGTGGTTAGGGCATTCGCCCTGCGAACAGAAAGTCCGGGTTCGATTCCCAAGACTGCTAGGCACCACTGAGGTACCCTGAGCAAGGTACCGTCCCACACACTGCTCCCCAGCGCCGTGTTCCTGCTGCCCCCTGCTTCACTTGGTGAATGGGTTAAATGCAGAGGAAGAATTTTGTGCTGTTCATACTGTGTGCTGTGGTGTGTTCACGTATGACAAATGGTCACTTTCACTTTTCACTCACTAAACCATGAATGATGAGACTGTAAGTCATTTAGGTTTTCTTGGTTCAATGAAGTTGTCCAATAAGAGGATAATACAAGCATATCTGTTTTAAGTCAAGTCGGTAGATTTTATTGTCATTCATAACATATACACAGTACATAGTAAAAATGAAACAACATTCCTCCAGGACCAGCAACACAAGAGCAACAATACTCCTAAACGAGACGAGACAGGACACCCCACAAACGAGACAGGGCGCCCCTAAACGAGACAGGACACCCCTAAACGAGACAGGACAAGACGATGTATAGTGCAAATGGCTACATTGAGAATAAGTACGGTATTTGACCAGTACTGCAGTTTAGCAGCAGAGATGTGCAAGAGAATGCAGGACATCAATAAATAAATATGTGCAATTAAAAACAGCAATTTAAAATGGCAATAAATATGACTTTCTTGGTTTATTGGGTGACATTTACACTCTTTTTGGCTTGGAAACTGCAGGAAGACTGTCTGGAACTAGTCATCAGATATTTCAGCAAACTTTACCTTCATCAGACTGAGGAATATTAGATTGCCTCAAAGAGCTCAGTGTTCAAGTTCAGTGTGCTGCGTTATCAGAGAAAACCATTCACCTGGGACTATCCTCAGCCCTGTTTTAAGTACCTTCAAACGGTGATCAAAGGCAAAAGAAATTCTTCCTTCCCCCACTGAAGTTCCTGTGGGACCTCCTTCAGTCCCCCAACACCACCCAGCCCAATCCAGAAAGGTTTTCCACCTTTTTTAAATTCTTTATTCAAAAAAACTTGCTTAACCTGTCACCCCCACTTTTTTCCTCGGGAGTAAAACATAGCATTTCTCCTAAGCTGTCATTATACCAGGGGATACGAGTCGCTTGACGATCCAGGCATGCTTTGTTACGATCATTAGTGGATCTGCCTGAGATGCACATGTTGGCCAGGTTGTGAAGACAGACTGGACCACCCAGAGAGCTTCAACCCAGAGATTAATCAGGAATCCCAGCATTCTCTGCTCCCCTGGACAGCGCTGCTGTCATTCGACCACCCCCTGGCTCTTTGACCCATTTACCAACTGCATTGGAGGCTGTTCAGTTAAAACCAGCACCCAGGGTTTTTCTGCTCCGCCTGCAAGATAGAAATTATAGCAGGCAGTGTTTGAAATGTGTTCAGTGAAGATGTAAGCAACAGCTTCATCATCAAATTGCCTTTGCTCTCTGACCCTTCCCATCCCCCCCCTCCCCCCACTTTGTCTCCCCAACCCCTTCAAGGGGAAATCTTTCATTTCTGTGAACATAGAATAATGTAAACACACCTCTGGGTTTTGTTCTCTAAACTTCTGTGCAGAGTTCATCGCTGTGGTAGTGTGGCATGTTTTAATTAGTAACTCGACTGAATGTTTAGCCATGATTTTTGGCTGTGGATGGGCCGGGTCGGGCCGGGCCGGGCCTGCCGTGATTGTACTTATATTTGCCACATGTTTTTATTTTCCATCTATCAAGCCCACTTAGCCAAATTTCTTGATGAGGAGGGATCTGCAGCCCTGCAGTCCATTACGTTCCTCTGGTGTAATGCGGAAAGCATGGCAGTGTTATTGTTACCTGTCTGAACCGTGTTATCTTTAAGTTTAGTTTTTCTATAAATAGACCTCGATCTGGTTTATTCTTGGTCCTCTTTTCGTCTGAGGATCGAGTTTCGCCCGTTTGCTCCCTGGTTTATTTTCTATTTATTCCAGCCTCGTCCATAGGAAGCTCGCAATCAACATGTAATCTTTGAACGTTGTTTTCTTTTCTAACTTTGATGACACGCGTGATTAATTTTCTTCGTAAATCATTGTCGCTCCTCAATCGTGGCTGAATGATCAAACAGTCGCTGCTTAAGCGCGGAGTAAAGGCGGCGCGGCGGTGTCGTTTCCAGATAGCGAGGGTCCATTTAATGCAAAGCAAAGGCTGGACAAAGAAAAGCAAACATTTGCAGCAGAGAGTAATTTAAACCATGTTTGTGTGAAAGGGGCTGGCTGAGAATTCAGTTTTACTCAGGTATTGTTTTCAATAACAGTGTTGTCCTGGAAACTGGAGTGCGTGAAAAAGGCTCCGAATTCATTTTAAACATGTCCACCTCTCAGTCTGTCGGCTGTTCAAGATCTTTGCCGAAAACCAGCTGCTAAATTGCTATTTGTCATTTCTCGTTGGATTTTTTTTTCCTTCCTGATTAGAGTTTTTGATTCGTTTAAATAAACCAGTGTTGTGTTTTTCTTTTTCTCCGCTATGCCAAAGGCCTAAAAAGAATTTGTTTGCCCCTCAGACTGACCTGGGTAACCTTCCTAACCTAGACCAGTAGTAGTGGTGTGAAGTAATCATCTGAATAACAGGTTAAATCATCTAAATGTGAATGTGTGCGAATGTCTGGGCATGAGTTTATGCATATTGGAGTGACCCCTGATTGAAGGGTCACCTGCTTAACCTTTTTTTTTATTTTAAAACAGGACCCTTTTCTGGCTGAGCTGCTTCAGAGTAATAAAGACCAGGTTGTGGGCTACCACGAACATGATTCCCTGCTGGACCACAAGGAGGAGGAAGCTTTGAGTGAGGAGGAACGTAAGGCCGCCTGGGCTGAATATGAAGCAGAGAAAAAGGTAAACTATTCACTAATATTTATTTTAATTTTTTATCCACAGATCCTCAAACATTCTGTTGGAGCTCTGTTGAAAGTCTGTTATCAACTACATGGTTTAGATTTAATAGAATATATTCTAGTGGACGATTCATTGTCAGGGCTCGAAATTAACTTTTTCACTTGGTAGCATTGGTGCTCCCAACTTCGAAAAGTTAGGAGCACCCACCAAAAATTAATGAGCACCACAAATACAAATTGGTGTAGTTTTCAAATTAAAGAAATCTGTTAATATACAATCAACACTAACAACAACCAGCTACAACAAATCACTGAAGCTTTACATTTCCTGCGGTCAGGATTTGAAATTTGCTCTTCTGACTTTTTGCCACACACTTGTCCCTGCATTTCTTGTGTTTGGCACTCTCATGGATTAAAGTTCTCCGTCGCTATGACGGATTTCCCTCACCTGAGGGCGCTAAAGGTTAATAATGAGATTGATGCAGATCCAGGGAAAAATGGGGAACGAGGCGTTGAGCTGAATAAGCTTCGGCAGTTCTGGAAAGGCTTCGGCGGTTCTGGAAAGGCTTCGGCGGTTCTGGAAAGGCTCTTTTTCTTTGATTTAATTATGATTTAATTATTTTTCCTAAAAATAAAAATAAACATGTTTCGGCAGTTCTCTTAATCACTGATGGCTGGCTGCTGTTTCTCGACGGAGCCTAAACTCCAAAGCTCCATATTTAGTACAGTGGCTCCGGTGTCGCGAGTGCTGCTTCGAGCCCTGATTGTGACCTGGTAAATTGTTCATGTTTAATCTAGATATTCACTGCACCATCAGGCAATCTATTGATGCCTTCATCCTTTTTCCTGAACTGATGCAGATGGTTATATTTTTATACAGTGGCAGAACACAGCCTTTAAGCGGAGCCATACATCTAGCGTGATCATCACATTAACTGTGATGTGAAAGACACTAGTAATTGAGTAAAGCATTTCATTTCAATGTGTAAATAAAAAAAAGAAGTACAGGAACCCCCCAGTGTTATGCAGATCAGTAGTCACTGATTCAGTCCCGCAACCTTCCGAGTTGCATATCTGGGTGGGAAATTTAAATGAAAAGAGGCGAATACAGGTTTACCTTTCCATTTTCTTTAAGGGTAATATATTAAACAGAGTTTAGAATGGAATTAAAGTGTTCTGGGAGCAGATTTGGAGGCATATTTAGGGTTTACACTATAAAAATAGGCATTTTTTCAGGGGATTTTTTTTTTTAACCAACACAGCACGGTTTTGTGCTCTTGGAACTGGGGATTACTGTCTACAAATGAATTACAAACAAGAAATGTTCTTGCTTGAGAGAGCTGATTAACACCAGTATGTAAAATTAATTAAGCCTTGTGCTGCCTTACAATCCTGTATTCCTGTCTGTCTTTATTGTTCTCCATTATGTTGCCCTTCCCCCACAATGTGCATATCAATAGCTAAGTAATGCAGTTTATTTGGAGATGCATTACCGTTCGCAGCTTTGGAGGCAGGCTCTGCAGAGGCATTGTAATCCTGGAGTCTGCTTGTTGTCATTCACGTTAATGACTATTTTTTTCCATTTGCTCTGCGCCTGCCCTTTCATGATCTGCACTTATGCCCCTCTTATCCTGTAGTTACAGCCGAGTCATCCTAGTCTGCGCAATAAGCCAATTAATGACAGCAGCAATTAAGGCCCATGTGAATAAACCACAAGCCCCTTTCAGTCAAACTTTCATTGGTTTTGTTCAAATTAAAGGAAATTACTTACTTTTCTCCCATGCATGTTTTTGATACAATAAATCCCTCACTTTTCGCAGGGGTTGCGTTCCAAGAGAATCTGCATGTAGTGAAAAAACGCGTTGTGTTTTGGTAACAAAAATGCTTGTTATTATAGTGTAAAAGTGTAAACTCTAAACATGCCCCCAGATATGCTCCTAGAACACTTTAATTTAATTTAAAACTCAGTTTAATGCATTACCCTTAAAGAAAATGTAAAACTAAATAAAAAATCTGAATCAGAAAACTTTATTGCTTAAAACACTAAAATAATATACGAGGACAAGACACGGAGCATTCATGCTTCATGCTGCAGCAGCGCCGCCTTCTTTTTATGCCGGTTTCCGTGTGTTACTGCCACCGCTGGACTGGTGGCGGTAATACAGTTCGGTTCTCAGAAAAATCAGTGTAAAACTGAGGGTTTACTGTATATTCACAATTCAAGTAAATAAACCTCATACCAGATATGGCCCCACAAGACCAAGTAGTTTCTCATGTTCTGTGTATTGTGTTGTACATTCAGAGCTGCCCTCTCGTAGTAGAGTTTAATGGATAGTTTACTTCCTTTTATACATTTACCTCATGGTTTAAATGTTTCCAGAGATTGTAACATGACTACATATCACACCATACAAACATTCATGTTTGTTAGTGTTGGTTCAAGAGTGTATTTTTACAACCGTTGTTGGTGGTGGTGGGTGGGTGGGGGGGACTTGGTTACTCTTCCTTGAACGTCCAGAATTGGTCTTTTTGCCACGACTCAGTAGACACGGGCAGGCGAGGAGGTCTTCCTTTGTTTGATTAATGAACTCCCAGACACTTTGTGTATTTTAGTTCAGTCTGCAGTGATATTTAGGTTATCAGCATAAATAACTTTTAATTAATGTCTTTAAATAAAATTCATCTGGTAAGTTAAGAGTGGATTCTTTAGTTGTTTGGCCAAATTTTGTCAGAGTAATGAGTGATGCAGCTTTCTTCACAGCACACAGAGCTTTGCCCCCCCCTCTTCATCTTTCCCCCCACTGTAGTGATATGTATATATATTGCAAGGTAAACTAGATGATGTGGTTTAGATTGTCCCACGGCTCTTTCTGAGGGCCAGCTGTTTTCCGCACTGACCTCTCCAACACGGCACACCTGCTCTGACCAGGTCTGCTGCACCGGACACTCGGCGGAGGAGTGTGTTTACGATAGGCGCACACCAAAGGGCCGATTACAGGGCAGCAGCGGCGCGCATCTGCTGCAGGAGCTCATTTACGCACAAACACAGCCGCCCCGCTGACCTTTTGGCGAACGAGAGCGCTGTTTAGAGCGATCATGCAAATACAGCTTGAGCAGGAGCCGGGCAGGTGAGGGGTTCACACGCCGGAGTTTTCCGACGCACATTCTGAGCCGGTGATTGCCGTCTGCTGGCTTCAGCGGAAGGCATGAGGGCTATTGTTAGCTGTGTCTCCAGCTCAGGACAGACGCATCAGGCAAGTGGAAAATTCAGAACGAGGGGCGCTTTTAAGAGTTGTTGCGCAAATGACATCAAAGAAGAGTGACTCACTTTCAGTTAAATGCCTGCTTGGCTTTGTTCACACAGTATAGCCCGTCTTGATTTCTTTCTCAAATCTGTTTCAAATGTTATTGTATACTGTGCTGAATTTTATTCCAATTTATTTGATTGTTTTTCTTAATTTTGCTGCCCACAGCCATGACCAAATAAATTTACGACTTGTGCTACAAATAAAGGTTTATCTCATCATCTTTAGGCTGAATGTCAGGCAAAAGTATACCACACATTATGATGCCAAGAAGTACTGTGCATGACGAATGAAGCCACATAGAATCTGTTAGAACTGTTCAAATTAAGTTGTGTACACAGAGCCAGTTTAAAATGCAAATATGTCTGTAATCTGATTATTGAAAGTCATGTTTCATGGGGCTTTCTGGCCATTCAGGCTGCAGAAAGTCTTTTCTGCTCAAATTGACCAGGCCAAAAAATCGGATTTGAGCTGCCTGTCTGAACAAGCCCCCTCCCCCTAGCCCTGTTGTTAATAGTGTGGGGTTTATCTGTATTGCAGGGTCTCTCCATGCGCTTCAACCAGCCAGCGTACTCTCATTTGGGCATGGGAGCATCACAGAATGCCTACTTCCCCTTCAACGTGGCAGCGTTGACCGCCATGTCCAACCAACAGCTGGAGGTCAGTTACAAGCACCACATGAACTTTTCGCGTTCCACAGCTAATTGCGACACGCGCCCTCATGCATTTGACAGTTGGCGTTGCTGTGTGCCAACTGCTTTTGACATTTGCCAGCTACTGCCACTCGCCTGTAGAAAACATGGTTCATGTAGAGTTTTGGAGGAAGAGATTTCCCCAGGACATATTTATTTAGTGTCATTTTTTAGATCCATTGCATTTGAGGTAGTAGTGAACAATTTCTCTACATGGTAGGATCATTTTTGGTTGAGGTGTGTGTAATCAAGAGTGACTGATGCATTTTCGTTTTTTTTTTTTTCTTTTAACATTCCCTTCCTCTGTTTCATATTGAAGGAACTGATTAACCAGGGCCGACAGAAGGTGGTGGAGGCCACCAATGCTCTCAAGGCTTTGCCCAGAGAGCCCCTGGAGGACATCATTGGGCAAGTGGTGAGTGATGGGAGAGAAAGGGGGGCAGACTGGATCCCTGCTGGGAACAAAGATGGCCAGGGAGCCAGTCCAGCAACAGTGTTTCCTCTCGGAGCGTGAAGGACAGAAA
Organism: Phenacogrammus interruptus; assembly: GCA_037974425.1. Taxonomy (NCBI): domain Eukaryota; kingdom Metazoa; phylum Chordata; class Actinopteri; order Characiformes; family Alestidae; genus Phenacogrammus; species Phenacogrammus interruptus. The sequence goes on from JBBPCW010000031.1 coordinate 15,154,699, forward strand.
AATGCACAGTCAGCAATAAAGTTATTGGTCATGGTTGCTTCTTTAAAAATATGTCCTCTTCAAAGAGTAAGCACTGCTGTTTGACAACCAATTTATGGTTTGCGCTACCATCTGTTCGTAGAATGTTTTCGATAAGGCAGTGGAAAACCGCTACGTTGTCTGAACCATCTGTATGTGGCTGTGTTTTTAAAATGGCTCTAGCTAAAGGAATGTGTCTGCTGGAGAGTAGATATAGTTTATATGTTTAGATCCGCCACAAAAATGGTTTATAATTCAGAAGCAAAGTGTCCAATGACGAGTGCCTTTGTGCATGTTGAAGCTGTGCCCAGAGTAACAGGTGCGTTTCTGTCTGGCAGTGGAAGGAGAACCCCAACCTGACGGAGGCCCAGGTGCAGGGCATGGCTCTGGGCAGGCAGACCAGCATTGATATGGAGCTCAAACACAGAGAGGCCGTGTACAGAGATGTTCTCAACAAGCAACAAACGGTACAGCTCTCTCCTTCCTCTCTCTTTTTTTTTTTTTTTTTGTATTTTGTTTGTCTTTGAAACCAATATGGGTATTTTGGACACTCACTTAAGAAGGGTGTTATTGTTTATTTTGAGGGTAAAAAATGGAGGGGAATGTAATTTATATATATATTGGGGCATTAAAGGCTCCAGATGTTTTTTCCAAGTCGGTAGGCTGTCAGCGAAGTCGAGTCAACGAGTCGTTTGACGTCAAACGCAGCGGAGCAACACAGGCATCCAACACGGAGCAACTTTTATTAAAGTTCTGTAACGTTAACAGTAGTGATGCTCCGAGTGATCGGCCGCCGATCGTGATCGGCCGCCGATCATGATCGGCCGATATCGGCTAAAAATAGCTTGATCGGCGAACCCCAAAAGCGCCGATCAAA
>JBBPCW010000031.1:15335814-15347164 GCA_037974425.1 Phenacogrammus interruptus
TTCTGAACGCACTGTGTTCAGGCACTTCGCTCAGAATATTAAAATACACCTGAATTCACTGGTTTTATGAGAGAAGAATATTTCAGCTTTCTTGCTTTTAGGCTATTCTAGGGGGCAAGTAACATATTCAAATTGTATTTTATATTGTGCATTGTTTGAATTATTTATTTTTTTGTGTTTCAGTTTTCGGCCAAAAATCATTTTGGTGCATCCCTACTGTTTACTGTTATCCATTCCTGCCCATCGCCTGCCGATATTTCGTGCATTCCCAGTTCTTAGACAGAAATTAGTCTGAAATGAAAATGATTAGTGAACAAGCTTTAAAAGCCTCAGAGAAAAGACACATGCATGAACACTCTGCTATTTCGGCTCATCTCAAATCAATGTAGGGGATTTTTTCCCCCTCCCGCCTTCTGCCATGTCAAAACAGGCAGGCATGTGGTCATTTATGCACAGAGCTATCTGGCAGAAAGCAGACCTGGACTAGGACTTGCCCACCGACTAGAAATCAGAAGCATCTGGGGATTCCTCCACCAATCCGGGTCCAAATCAATTTACTAAACCGACACTGTTTATTTAGCCTTAAAGGCCATCCGTGATCAGAATCTTCCTGGATTCGCAAGTTATTCGTTAGCGGTTATAATCATGTTCTGATCTGTATTTCTCCGTGAATGTGCGCCGCACATAGGAAAGGCTAGTCGTAGCTCAAGGCCAGGCGAGTGGATAAAATGCAGTGAATCCTCAGTAAACAGGAAGCCCATCTGGGGATTCTTCTCTCCTCTTCCATAGACCTGCTGCTGAGGATCCTGAATCTTAATGGTGAAACAAGGCGGTTCAGTAACGTACGTCCAGGATGTTGGCAGAGGTTCGTTTCTGGACCCTTTGCCAGAAAATCCTAATCACCCCAAATGCTCTTTGTGTCTGGCCACAGAAAATCACAAAAATTGTTTTAAAAAACCCTCAAATCCTCACTTTCTGTTTTAAAAGTGCGTGTCGATCTTTTGATAGCAAGTGGAAAGTGTGACATTACTTCCCTCTCACCCTCTGATGTCAGAACCAATTAGTCAGCTTCTGTCAGCTCCCCGTGATTCTCTGCTCCACAGCTTGGCAGAAAGAGCAGCACTCGCCTGTTGGAACAGCTGAGGATTCTGGACTAACATGCGAAGACTATTCCAAGACATAAACACTGAAAGTGTTACATTACATCGCAAAGTGTAACTGAATAAAATGTGCCGTATTCTCTGTAACTCACAGATCTGGATTGTTTTGTAAAAAACTCTGTTTAGTTTAAACTAGTCTTTCTGTATGTATAGATCAAGATGACCCATATTTAACCTCCTGAGACCCGGCCCATTCATTTCTGTCCTTTATAGTGGACATTTTGTTCACCTGTATCTTCCGTAAGTATCTGGAGATCCCCATCAAGCCCTATAGTGTTCTGTAGAGGAGATCCTGGGCTCCAGTGATGCTCCTGTGAGGGTTTGCATGCTGGAACAAGGACTGCAATGGCAAGACATACATGAGGAGCAGCAAATGCAAGATGTTCCTCTGCAGAACCGAAAAGAAAACCAGGACCATCACAGCTAAACTATCCAGAGGAGGTTCTAGGACTTATAACTCACTGCTGAACTAAAATACAGAATTTAAACTGTTTTGATCAAATTGAATGTGTTTTTGGGTTTATATCGCTTTTTTATTTTCTAAATTCAGTTCTATTTTCACACAGAAATTGTCCTGTTGTCCTCTACAGTGGACATGCTGGGAAATGAAAAGTATATTCAATAATAGTGTAAGGTGTTTTAAGCCCAAATACACAGGAATTCACACAAAAAAGGTCTCAGGAGGTTATTAGATAGCCCAGATTGGGCACACACAACATACTACAATCGCTTCTGTGACCCACCAAAGTCTCCTAATGAGACTTTTTTTTTATGTTATTCAGCAGCTACCAAGTGCTGCATATCAAGATAATTCAATACGTTTAAATGCATACTTGCTAGCTTCACTACACAAGGCCTCTTCCCTACATATGTGATGTCCAGCATTAGGTACACACACATGGATGTGTATAGTTTTCATGTATTGGCCTGGTTTCACACAGTAATAAGACCTCTGGTGTATTTAGATGGCCCAGACTTGAGATCTTTTCTTCTGATAGACCAAGGGTGTCTTGGAGGGCCGTGGTCCAGCAGGTTTTGGTGGTTTCCCTGCTTAGAAACACTTGGTTCAACTCGCAAGTTAATTGCTGGGTTTAGTGAATGTGTTTGAAGAGAACCATCAAACTGTGCTGGTCACCGGCCCCCCAGGACCAGAGCTTGACCCCCCCGCCCCGTGATAGACCCTAAACCAGTGGTTCCCAACCTTTTTTCCCCCAACTCCTACCCGCATAGACACACAAAAAGAATTAAGTGATTAATTACAAACTTTTATTTACAAAAAATAAACAGCGGTTGTAGGTTTTTGTTCTTATACTTGTTTACACACACACACACACACACTTTTACGTTTCTCAGACATTGGGATTTTATGAATTTCATGTGTACAAATATAATTTAGACAAAATTGTGTGCACCCCCTGCGATCTCTAGTGCCCCCTAAGGGGGACCCGGACCCCAGGTTGGGAACCACTGCTCTAAGCGTCTATCCTTGATTGCCAAATTGCCACTAGAACTTTAAACTTGATTGCATTTTTTCAGACCGATTAGCTTGACTTACACCTTTAAACCATAAGGGTTCTTGTATTTTTTTCTTACATTAACTTTTGGGTCAATTACGATTACATTTATTGTCTTTTTCAGAATGTACTAATTCTTACTTACCTGGGAAATAACCAGGTTTTAAACTGGACTCCTGCAAAAACAGTGTGAATATGGTTGTGCGGTCGTCTGGGTGAAAGTGTGTATGATGTGTGCATTCATTCATGCTTGGGTTAATGTCATGGCTGGGAGGGGTCTGGTGTTTTCATGGCTCCATCTGTTTTCAGCTGGACCATTAACTCCTCAGCTGTTTGAAACCTCACAGCGATCCAGACAAGAATGCGCTCACACAAACAGGGAGCAGTTATTAATGCAAAAGAAATTGTTTCGTTTTGTTGTTTGTTTTAACTCTTTATTTATTGAGTTAATACCGTGTCCTCGAGTTCTGGGAACAGGGACTAAATATGTGACCTGATCTGACAAAATGAGTTGCAGTGACCAAAAATTCAACACTGAGGTTTTGGTATCATTAAAACAAATAATTAAAAAGATATTTTAAAAAGACATGATATCTTGGTCAAAGCTGCATCTTCAACGGTTGTCAAGTTACAGTTGTTTGAATTATGGAATCACAGCAGGTTTTTCCCAACTGAAAAACTGAGAAAATTGCATTTTAAGTTTTCAGTTTTTTGTTGATATCTTTAACAATCCATAGCATTCAAAGAGATGCACCCAGTATTCAACAACAAAATTATTCTACAGGCATTTTGATACTTAGATAAATACATTAAATCAGAATGAAGCGTCAATTATTTCAAAATATTTATTAAATACTTATCAAATAATTCATATTTTTGTACGATTTGAGAGTGGCAACTCAAATTAAACAGCCATTTAAGTACATTTTCGCAATTATTTCCACGATGAAACTTTGAAGACCTTTTCTTTCATATAAGACCAAAAAAGAAAATCGATATTTTTGATGTTTTGTGACATAATCGGCCTGTATCTAAATAATTAGAACGGAAGATCGGGTCACATATGTATTTTTTTCTGGTGCTAGTTTAGTCTAAAACCCCACTAGGCAAAGATTCAGTAAACACCTGCTCTTAGCTTTAGCCATTTTTTATATCTGCGGTCCGATATGTAATTTTGAAATGTTTGTTTGAAAACTCCAAATTAAATTAATGAGGGGACACACATTTTGAACATTGCTGCAGCTGTGGTTTTTATTTGACACTGAAATTGGTGCCTTTAAGCTTGTCATGAGGTAATTTCAGGTGCTGAGGTTAGAGAGTGTTACAAAGCACCATTCATCTAAACAACATTTGGGTTTTTTTTTTGTTGATTTATTTGGCCAGAGCGTTTAGCTATAGGCTGACCATGAGAATAATATAGTGCGTATCATCTATACAGTTTCATATGGTGCTGTTTTAATTCAACAGCTTTATAATGAGGCAGACAGATGGATGTGGCATAGATTAAATTGTTTCAAACATATGCCGTTTCTACCTGAGAGCCTTATTATTCAAAGGAAACTAACCTTTATTTTTAAAAAATCTCTTTGTGTAAACTAGCTTTCGACCACTGCCATGCATATGAATGCCTTAATCTTATGATATTGAATTCATTGTTATTAACTTCCTGTTATTTTATGTTAACAGTATTATATTGACATGTGTCATTGCCACAGAGTGCTGATAGTGTTTTTTGTTTGTCTTTGTCCAGGGTTGCGTGAGCTGAGAGGTAATCTAAAGCTGTACGGTGCCGCTGATGTCGCCTTCCCCCTGTCCTCCTCGGCTGCAGCACTGAGTGCCCAAAGAGGGAGATCAGACTGCCATAGAGTGGCCCTGGCGTTAGGGGAGCAACGCCTCCCGAGCCCACCCTCACCACAGACTCTCGCTGAGGCTCCTGAGCAGCCCACTGATGAGTCCTCTAGCCACGCCATATCCCTCACATCCGCTGTTACCAAGAGTATAAGCTCCTGGTCCCTGTCTGAGGACAGCAACAAGCCTCCCTTCGCCATGATGGAGCCGATGGGTGTCTCCGGGCTGACCGAGGACTGCCTGATCCAGCAGAGCCGCACCTGCCTGGGCTGCATTATTGAGACCAAGGAGGCATCGGACACCGACCCTAGTATCGGTCTCAAACTGGCCGACATAAACCGGGAGTATGACGCTTGCTCCATCTCCGACATTAACATGCAGTGCATGAGCACCAACGAGACAGTTAATTATGGGGATCAGCTCCTGTCTGACCAGCTTTTGAGCTTTCCCATACCCAAGTCTCATGTGGGGGAGAAAAAGGATACAGAGAAAATAGAAAACGACCCAGATCAGACCACAAAAAACTTGTATGAGGGTCTGCTGCTGGACAAGTGCAATGGGGAAGAGGGTCTCCTCACCAGTTCGAACCAGGACTGGGGTTACTTTGAGTCCTTCATCAGTGAGAGTAAAATGGAGCTGCTGGACCTCTGCTCAAAAAATGAGCTCTCGGTGAACCTCTTCTCGGAGGAGGACGTAGACAATTACATGTTTGATGATGACGACGATTCTACGCTGAGCAGCGACGTGTGTTCCCTGAAGATCCGCTACGAGTCGTTCCAGGACAACATGAGGGAAAAGACCAATGTCCTTCAGGAGGAAACGCAGTTCAACTTTTTCCCCAGTGTCCTGGTGAACTGCACAAAAAAAGAAAGCAGTGTGGTTAAGAGGAGTGAGGACGGACTCTTAACCAAACCTGAGGAACTCGGACTAGGAAATGAAAGTAAAGGAGATGGAAGTGACAGCTCCTTAGACAGGACGCTTGATTATAGTCCAAAAATGAACTACTTCACTGATTCCAGCAACTCAGCTGAAGACTCGGGGGAGTACAGCGATGACAGCTCAAGCACTGGCTCCTCGATTGACACTTTCCATGTGGGCAAACACAGAAACTCTGTGAAAGAATTCTTTTCTCGAAAGAATGTATGCTCCTCCAACCCTCTAAACTACGGACTACGAGCAAAGAGAAAAGCCAGGTTCAGTGATGACTATCTTTATGATGTTGACTCTATTGAGAGTGAAAAAAACAACGAAAAACGCGAAAAACCGCCTTCTGATCCAAAAGAGGAAGAGGATGACGACTGGTGTCCTAAAAAGAGGAGAAAATCTTCCCGCAAGGAGCCGCCTGTGATAATCAAATATATCATTATAAACAGGTTCAAAGGAGAAAAACACATGTGTGTGAAGCTCGGCAAAATTGATGCAGCAGTCACGACTGTAAGCTTAAACAAGAACACCATCAGTGAATATGAAAAGCTGGCTCCTCTGAAGGATTTCTGGCAGGAGAAACAGAGGGAGCAAGAGGAACAGCTTAGGCTGGCTGCAGGAGATAAACACAATCTTAACCATCCTAACGGCCGACATCGATCCTTTAGTTCCAGTCCTCCCAAAAGAAAATACAAGCTAGCAAACAGACTCAGGATTCAGAGGATTCAGACGGTGGAGCAATCACCCCACAAGCAGGGCTTGTCTCCCTCTGATCCTAGGCAGGAAGTTAATTCTAAAGAGGAGGCCTCCCCCCTTGCAAGGCCATCGACAATAGCGGCCCCCAGCTGTGCAAGTGCATTAGAACCAAATGGCGTCGTACACAATACGACCCGAAAGAGCAGATCACAAGAGATGGAGGAGAGGAGACTGAAAAATAAAATAGTCAAAATCCGGAAATTTAAAAGCGAAGCGAGGCTAAGAAGCATAAGAATGAGGAACCTTGAGGAGAGCAGCGAAAGCATGACAAACCTGACCGACGCTTGCACTGTGCTTGAAAATAAAGACGCAGTAGGGGGTGGGAAGGAAACAGAGATAAACTCGGCTGAACACAGTCCCCAGTTGTGTGAGAGCCAAACAGCCGAGGCCACTGAAAAATTTTCTTTCATGTCTGCCACCTGCTCCCCTAACAACGCTACGTCATCTGAGGATGTGGCTACGAGCGTACCTGTTATCCCCGGGGGCTACTTACAGACATTGTTAGATGCCTCGGATTCCTCGGGTGGCACCGGTGTCTCTTTTTTCTCTCAACAGACCCCCAGGCAACACTCGCTCGGTCTCTCTTTAGAGGAGACACGATTTGCTTCTCTTCAGCTGGCCCAAAGCTGTGTACTCTCTCCACCCTCTGAATCAGAACTCCAACAGTCACCCCAGAACTGTCCTAGTCTTACCCAGGTGTGGCAGTCTCAGCTCTGCTCGAACCAGCAGTTTGCTACTGATATCCCTGAGACGGCCATCTTGCCCAGTGACTTCTCAAGTGCCATGCCTATGCCAGTGTCAGAGAACCTGCCAGTGCAAGGGTACAGCCAGCTGGGACTGGAAAGCAACAGAATGCTTTATGAAAAAAATTACATGCCTGAGCAGGCGCTGCCGCCTGATGCAGAATTTCAAGTATGTCAGGTTCCCTGCGTGGAGGGCCAGCTACAGTTTCAAAGAGGTACACTGCACACTGACAACGGCAGGCTCATCAGTTTCGACTCAGTTGGCTCGCTGTCAGCTACTTCCAGCAATTACAGCTCTCTGAGTCTCAAGTCCTGCGAGAAGGATGGCGAGGATGATGTGAACGAGAACTTTCTGGCCCACTGCAGTCCCAAACTGGTGATTCAGCAGAGTATTGATGCAATCACACCCCTGAGGGAATCCACAGACTTGCTGGATATCTCCAACTTCACTCCAGATAAATTCAGACACACATCACTGTCGGAACTCTCGCCCCCCGAGACGCCCAATTTATCCCCCCAGGTCGTAGGGCGAGAGCTGAAGATAGTGGGGAAGGCCAAGGATGTCCAGAATTGGTCTGAGATTACACTTGAGGGCTCTCAAGAAATGAAATGGAACTGCAACATGATAGAGCAGCAGGACCATCTGCCTGGATTCACGGTAGACAGTCGCCAGTTTCAGTTGCACAGCTTTAACGATGACAGCCACTTAAGCTTAGAAAAGAAGGGAGAGAGTCAAGCCGACTTAGATGAGCAGACCGCGGTGAACAGCAGCGCAAAAGGCACAAAATCGAAGAGGAAAAACAGCAACAAGCAAACTGCGGGACAAGGCACTAAAAAAAGCAAAGCACCAAAAGCTCCAAAGGGGGAAAAGGTTAAGACCCCACGACAGAATTCCCGAGCATCCAAAAAGCTCAAGGCCTTACTGGATGAAAAGGGTGGTAGTGGCCCACTAGGAGGCGCCAAGTGTACAAAACACCAGCTAACAGATAGTGGCTCTGAGGACTGGCCAGGAATGGGCTGGTCGGAGAGCAGCTGTAAGGCCGACGAACAGCGAGAGTTTGAAGAGCCGTCGAATATACTGTCAAACATCGTGTCAGGGATGGCTGAAGTGCAGCGCTTCATGATGGCCTCTATCGAGCCAATATGGGCCCCTGCAGTCGACATCTGTTTACCCTCCGAGGCAAACAGCCTGAAGCTAAAGACTCTCAAAATCCTCGCAGGAACCTCATCTGACCCCAAGAAGAAAGGTGCTGCCTCTGCCATGGGTGCAAAAAGCAGGAAATCGGGAGGCAAAGGTGGCAAAAATCAAGCCAAGTTCAACGCCTCACACCCCTTTTTCCCACAGCTGGCTCTGGGTTGCAACATGTTCGACAAGCCTAGCCTCGGCGTCCCTGGCATAAACGGGCCCGCGCACAAAAAGATGTACCGTCACAAGACCAGTGCAAAATTCCCTCGGATTGAAAACATTAAGGGCAAGCGGGCTGAGCGAGACCCAAATAAGGACATAGCACTGATGACCTCTTTTGAAAAACTGAGGTAATATTTTGTAACTAGCTGCTGATGCACGTTCCTCACTTTCCCCACCACTGAGTCAACGCCAGAGATGCATGGAAATTACATTACCCTTAACCCACCTTCCTTATTTGCCACTCCCCCCCTCCCTCCCCGCAGCACCCCTGAAAAAGATATAGCTATCTTGCATGAGAAACTTCTTGTACTTGCAAACTACCTATTGAGTGATTGTGTTGGCTTGATTGAGATTTAACTACCATGGCTGCGTTTTTTCCTTCTTGCTTTTGCTGTTTTTTCCTTGTAGTTGTTTTGATTCTTTTTGTCTGAAGAGGAAAAAAAAGATAAATATGTGGGGGAGACTGTTTTTTTTTTCTTTTCTTTTAAGTGAAATTTTGCTGCCCTAAATTTCTGTAATTATATTCCTCGTTGGAAACATGTAGCTATTTGGAGAAAGAAAAAAAGAAACACTTGTGAAAAGTAAGCTTCCCTTTTAGGTTTTTTTGTTGTTTTTCTTTTCTGTATGCAGAGCAGGATGACCTCTCCTTGCCGCCTCCCTCGTACTGCCTGACTTTTTTTACGGGAAATGCTCAGCCTCCTATCGAGGATAATCAACGTCCTTTGTAGGCCCAGAGACATCAATAGCACATAATGGGACCATTTTGTATCGAAGACATATCAGATTAACGTTTTGTTCTTACTGATGGAATGAAGTTATGATTTTCTTCCTATGCTTTTACTATGCTTTTACAGGAGTTGTACTGGAACGTGTCTTAGGGGGACAGTTCTAAGCCATGGGAATTACAAATATTTACTTTTTTTTTGCCCGTGTCCCTGTATAGAAATGCACTATTTAACGAAAGCATCCATTCAAAAAGAAAAAAGTGTGCCAAATGTTCAAGCAAAATCTATCAATACTAGTTGCTTCATTTTCTATCCATTTCTATGAATTAAGGCGGTTCTACGTCGAGATTCCGTGAGAGTTTCGGCATTCCGGGTTCCTCCCATATTATTTTGGAATGCTGTGTTTTAAAGAGCACCCCCAGCAGCTGGCAGTGGTACATAACCACTCTGTTAACCAAAACCACACTCATTCTGAACTCACCTCCTTGCCAAATTCAGTTTACCTCAGCTTAGCGTGGCTCTGAGATTAGAACAGACGAACAAGCGCTTTAAGACGCTTTAATGAAAAGCACAGAAGAAGATATGGACAGCATTCATTCCGCACAGAGAGCGGCTTCTAGCTGACGTCCGATGATCATATCTGTGGAAAAAACTTGTTACCACTCTGACCCTAGTGGTTTGGAATATACATTTGTCATAATATGAACTGGATTGTGTTTATTTTTCTCCAGAATATCTAAAAACGAAAGAAAATTATGGACTGTCCACTTGCAATCATCCATGACCATCAACACGGTGGCTTGCCGTTTGGTTCTTACTGGCTATACATAAATAGCTCCTGCTAATTTACTGTTTAAAAACAATGTAATATTCTTAAATAGAGATTTTAAGGGAAAAAAACGACTGCGAATGGCTCGACGCCTCAGGTACATTACTCCGAAATGTCACCATAACCGTTTTGCTCTGTATCCTTCTTGCCTCTCTCTTTTCTGTCTAGCTTGCCATGTTAAGGACCAGGACATGCTGGCGATGGGGAAACCGCACACGGGCCGCCGCGCCCACTTGCCTGCCTTCTCGTTTCTTTCAATTGAATGTACTTCTTCAAGATTTGTACAGTGTGCCACTGTTAAGCTGCCTCCTCTTACTGGTGCTAAGAAAGCAACCCCCTTTTTTTCTTTCCCCCTCACCAGATACGATAAAAAAAAAATGGTTAAAAAAAGCAGAAAACACAGAAGACGAAACCCTACTCCTCTCTTTATGAATGTATAATATATGGTTATGTTTGATGTATTCACACCATAATTATTTGACATGAATTCGGATTACTTTTTTGCCTTTTTTTTGGTTTGAAAAGAGTATCGAGCTTTATAAATATTGTCTAGAGTTGATACCAGAGGGATTCTTAACAAACTCTTGACATGACAAAAATACTGTATATTTTTCTCTGTGCCAATTTGTAACATATTTTGTAAGTGTATATTTTTCTTAGAAAGTGCTGTGAAGTATTAGTGTGTGTGAGTAAACCTTTTTTGCGCCTCTGTAGGCAGTGAAAAGGACGTATAACGAAAACGTTTCTGGTTTTAAAAACCAAAATATTAAGTCATGAAAAAAAAGGAAAAAAAAAAACCAAGAAATCTACATTTTTGTTGGGAGTTTTGTACGAGGAAATCGACCTTGTTGTGGGAGTAATGTGTTATTGTGGAAAACACAAATAGGCAAACGAAGAAAAAAACCATTTGTGAACTACTTGCTGTTTTATAGATTTTTCATGTAAATTATTCTAGTATTATTTTGTTTATGTTGTAACTGTTGCAAAGGTTTTAAATATTTGTGAACCCGCCTGTATGGTGATAATGTAATATTGGTAACTTGCTGAGTTTTGTAATAATGTTTATGGAGTAAATATACAAATTAAAATGAGATTTTGAATGCTGCTTTTGGAAATTGTCCGTTTTGTAAGAGCCCAGATCTCACTGCTGAACTTAACAGGAATTTTTAAATATTTCTGCATTTTTCAGTACCTGGGATGTAAACAGAGCTATTTGGGGTGTTTGAGAAACTTGTTCAGAGGTTTTCTGAACGGTGATGGTGGTTGGAACTGTTTCTCCATCTGTCCATTCTCAGAGCTGTCTATGCTTAACTAGAGCTGCAGGGGGTGCAGGAGCCTCTCCCAGCAGTTACAGCCTGAGAGTCCAACACACACACACACACAAACACACACACACACACACACACACACACACACACACACACACACACACACACACACACA
>JBBPCW010000031.1:15384083-15399310 GCA_037974425.1 Phenacogrammus interruptus
GAAGTATTTCGTGCTGTTCACACTGTGTGCTGTGGTGTGTTCATGTATGACAAATGGTCTCTTTCAGTTAGAAGAAACCAGGACCTTAGCAAGCTAAGCTTGTCCAGCAGTCCACCCTCAAAGTTTCTTGTGGATGCTCTAGTTGTAGAAAAGTCTGGTGGTGATGGAAATCAGTACATTCGAGGCACGTGTGTGCAGATTCTGAAAGTCAACTATTACTACACTTTTGCACCGACTGTCGATCCCAGAGAGGCTGCCGTGACTTTGTATGGGGGGGGTTCATAAAACTGACACTTCCTCAGTGATGGAAAGCCCAATGTAGGTTCTGATGCTTTTAAACTCTCAAATTTCCATTATTAACCACTATTATAGAAATTATTGCTACTGAATATGGTGGTTGACGTGTCAACCCAGAGACGTGGATTCTGGAGGCTCAGAATTTCCCAGTGTGCATCATCACGGAGACACACCCGCTCTACTGCAATATAAAGGTCTCAATTTCACCGTAGTGCCTAGAAACAACAGTAAGAAAACGCCCTCTCCCTGCAAAGGTGGGTTTTTTGATGACAGGCTTTGGAAACATTAGGTAATGTGATACAGTTTAGCCTCGACTGTCATAATACTGCCTTTGACTTTGCAATCTAATGTGCTGAATAGAGTGAAGACATGGCTGTCTCTGAAGATTGCCCCACTTTAACACGCCCAGACTATAGAATGCTGATGTGAACAGAAAGGTCCTGTAAGCAGCACATGCACATCGGGTCACTTGCAGTCACGAGGCACCGGAAATGACTGCACATCAGGTATTAAAGCAGGTAACAGGTATACATTCCTCACACGGTCAGTGAAGTGACAAGCTTCATGCTAAGTTCAAATCAGGTTCGGTGTGTACTCACGCTCCTCTGAGCTACCCCTAGTTCCCCTGTGTGTGCGAGGGAGAACGCGGGCTCGTTTGGTGAGGGTCTCAACTCCTTTACTGGAGCGTTATCAGAACAAACAGCGTGGTTTATCAGCTCTCGTGTGCCAGTCACGCCAGGGCCCATCCGCCACACAACAAGGCTTTGTCTCGGCCGTTCATTCCTGCTCATCGTGACAACATGTTTGTGGAATTAAATGAACTGTCATCCTAAAGTCATCCTGGCCTTATAGTCGCACCAAGCATTGTGGTGGAACCTGACAACAGGCACTAGGTTAGGAAAAGGGGAGAGTGGGGTGAGTTGTGCCAGTTTTTATTTAAAGTGACTTCAAAGAGAGGCCATGGCTGTAATGCTGCCAACTAAAATACGTATGTACAGATATTTCAGGATGTGGAGCATCCCCGGGAACAACCACTTTAGACCTGAAATATAGTATTTAAGAAATATAGCGTTCTGAAAAAGTGGTCTTGTGGCAAAATAATAAAAAAAAAGCTCTGCCTATAAATGAGTTTCACCTAAATTTATAATAATTCCAACCATTCTATCCAACTGAGCACAGTAAAGCCCTTTTAAAAACATCACAATGCATGCAACAGAGGGACGAATAACCTTCATATAATGTGCGGGTTCTGTTTCAATGTCTCTTGATTTTGTCCACTCAACAGCAAAAAAAAAAAAGATCTTAATTTACCTGTTAAAGGCAGTGAGATCATCTAAATGAGGAAACAGAACACTCTAAAAATTTTAATTCAATGGGAATTTGAGGCATACATCTCCAAATATCTCAGTTATTTTTCTCGTCCAAAAGGGACATAATATGGAGTGCATAGTACGTCATCCGTCCTGTCAGTGGGCTTCTAAGCAGTCAGTTTATTTGTCAGCACTTCCTCAGCCTACTCTTTCTCAAACTGGCCTCTGAGCTGAACTCAGAAGGTGTTTATGACCATCTAGGCGGGGGCTTTCCCTTTGCTTTCATTTCTTCCTTACAGACATCTGTGGGTCCATTTATGGCTCAGAGTCATTTTGAAACTGCCAGCAAATTTGCTATTAGCTCACTCTCCCAACCTCACCCTTAATAAATACAGATGCCTTGAAAGTTGTGTATACATCATTCAGAATGTCGTGCAATAAAAAGGGTGTAAAATTATTTTTCTTTCACCATGCAGGATTGCATAAAGAATTTTTACGCAATGAGAAACTGTTTATATCTGCACATTGCTTTGAAGCAGTTGGGCTAATGTGGATTAAATACTGGGAGTAACAAGTGAAATGTCTCTTATTATCAAGAGCTATGAGCTTTTAACAGTCACCTCTGTTGTTTTCCTTTGCAAAACGAAATCAACACGAAGATAAACTTGATTCTTTGTGCATCTTAGCACTGTTTTATCAGTTAAATGTGACATCAAATGCCTTTTATACGTAAAACATTACGTCACATTTACGTTATTATGATTTTAATGAAACGTTTCTCTCTCCTTTCCATTTAATATTTAAATATTAATATTAGTTATTCAGTTTCCGTTGACACAGTATGTTACAGTAAGGCAGTTTACCAAAGGACACCGCCTAAAAATGTTAAAAAAATTTTATAATTACAACCATTTTATCCGACTGAGGACAGTAAAACCCTTTTAAAAACGTCACAATGCTTGCAACAGAGGGACGAATTACCATCATTCTGTTTGAGTGTCTCTTGAGTTTGTCCATTGGACAGCAAAAAAAAAAAAAAACACAGAATGAAAAGAAAAGAAAAGAAAACATCCATCTGCTTCCTTGATGCTAAAAAAAAGATCTTAATCTACCTGTTAAAAGCGGTGAGATCATCTAATTGAGGAAACAGAACATCAGTTCCTCCATGTTCACAATGGACTTTAGACTGGACTTTTTCTCAGGGGCGGTTTTTCTCGTAGTTTCAGGGTAAAGCCACTGAAGTGGATCAGTTTAAGGTTCAGGATTGTTTCCTCGTTTTAACAAACTCTGAAATCACTTACAGCTCCCCTAAACGATTCACGAGTTATTCATTTACAATTTCATAACGGCGTTGCCTTCGCTGTAAATGTTTAATTGCTGGACGTTAATTCCAGATAATGGGCTGTTAAGGATCTATATTTATTTTTCACTTATTGCTTATGAAACACTGTTATCGCTCCAATGAAAATCAAATTATAACATGATTACACATCATCAAATCTGCGGGCTGTGCGAGCTCTGACGCTGGAAAGTCTGCCTATGAAAGGTTGAAAAGGTGAGATAAGGAAGGGACTTCCCCAGGCGCTCTTTAAATCCTACTTTAGGTTGGCTTTCTGCACGGAAACATCACTTCTGAGAAAGCAAGCCATCCATTAATTTGATACCTGCATTGATCAAGTCTTCAATCATCTGCCAAAGCTGCGTAAGAAAATCAGAACCATGTTTGAGTCCTCGTTGTTGCGACTAAATAGCATTTTTCTACTGACAAAAGAGGTGTTACCTAATGTATAATGGTGTTACCAACATCCCAAAATTCAGATTTAAGCAGATATAAAACAAAACAATTCAATATTTTCTGTGCACAGGGTGTGTAAATGTTACAACAAGACTGTATCGATGAATGGAGCCATTATTTTAAACAGTACATAAACCTTTAATATCTCTTAATAGATTAGTGACACACCTACTCAGTATTTGTATTTTTAAATTGGACATTCTGTGAGAAAAATATAATTAGATCTGCAAATAAGACGATATCCAATAAAATACCAAAATGAAAAAGAAATACATAAAACTTCTAAAAGTCTGGTGCTGCCAGGAACAAATCTTTTGTGGCACAAACAACAAAATGAATATTCCTGTAGGAATTCATGTATGAATAAAGCAAACATCTGCAGTGTTTATCTGTTGCTAATATGTTGCTTATATGTTGCAAAACTAAGTTTCATGTTGTCTGTATTTATATGCATTTTACATGCAGTTTGACTTCCATATAAATGTCAGGGTCAGGGGTGCAAGCCTACGACCATGAGCTTCCTCGGGGCATGGAACAGGCAGGGAAGCAGAGATCCACGCAGATACGTTTATTAACGAAAAAATATAAAAACTACAGAAATAGACACGAGGGCCGTCAGGAACGTGAACGAGATACTGGCAGGGAAAACTAGGCATCAACGTAACAAAACAAGGTGCTCAAAGACGGTCAAAGACGATCAAAGACAATTGACATCTGGGGTGTGTAACACAAAACAGGGCTTAAATACAAGATACAATCAGAATGAACGTCCCGCGGCCCGGGTCCCTCACCGAGGTACCCCACAAAGTATATGGCGGCGATACAAACAGAAGAGAACATGAATCAAAATAAAAGTCCTCAAAAAACCTGAACAAACTGCATGTAAAATAAATATTAAATACAGACAATATGAAACGTATATAGTTTTGCAACATATAAGCAACATATAAACATTGTAGATGTTTGCTTTATTCATACATGAGGAAAATGAGAAATTGGCTAGAAGGTGCCTAGAAGGTTGTAGATACACTCAAAACCCATCTGTTCAAGCGTGCTGTCTTGCTCTGATTCTTTTTTTTTTCTTGTCTGTAATTATTATGATTATTATGATTATTATTATTATTATTATTATTATTATTATTAATATTAATATTGTTATTAATATTATTATTTTTGTTTTATTTCATTTTTCCTTACATTTTGTAGCACTTGTTTTATTGTACGGTGTCCTTGTGTGCCAGGAAGGCGCCTTTAAATAAATAAAATGTATTATTATTATATTACATCATTCAGAATGTCGTGCAATAAAAAGGGTGTAAAATTATTTTTCTTTCACCATGCAGGATTACATAAAGAATTTTTATGTAATGAGAAACTGTTTATATCTGCAGGTTGCTTTGAAGCAGTTGGGCTAATGTGGAATAAATACTGGGAGTAACAAGTGAAATGTCTCTTATTATCAAGAGCTATGAGCTTTTAACAGTCACCTATGTTGTTGAACCTAATTCTTTGTGCATCTTAGCACTGTTCTATCAGTTAAATGTGACGTCAAATGCCTTTTATACGTAAAACATTACATCACATTTACATTATGTGACATTATTGAGAAACTTTTGTTTCTGACAGCGTCAGACTTTTAGAAGTGTTATGTATTTCTGTTTCACGTGGAGATGCATGAATGTGAATATGAACTCCAATTAATTTCACATTTAATGTGTTCTATTCCCGTTTTGAGGCAGCTGGTGGCCTAGTGTTTAGGACATTGTCCCTGCAATGAGAAGGTTGTGGGTTCACATCCCAACACTGCTACTGTCATCCCGGCGCCCCTCATTGGTGCCAGCCCCCTGCTTCACTCGGAGGAATGGACTATTCAGGTTTGCACACCTTAGACACTTGTAATGAATGTATTTGTTTCTATTTACTTTATTACTTTTTTAATTCTTTAATTTCATGTATTCAAACTGTTTTGCCCGGTCTCAAAGGCATTTCAGGGTAACACATTACACATTGTACCTGAATATCTGTGTATGTGACAAATGAAGAATCTTAAATCTTGAGTAATATAAAATGTGACTAGTCCAGAGGAAAGTTTATTCCAGTCACATTATTAAAATGTCATCGTTTTATCATTTAATTCAGAAAACACTGTTTTGTCATTATAACACATTTTCATTTTCATATATCCAAAATGTTTTCATATATTGACCAAATCTCTCTCTCTCTCTCTCTCTCTCTCTCTCTCTCTCGCTTTATATATATATATCATCGCGATATCAACATACACTATTCATATCGGCAAAGACTGACTGAACTGCAGTAAATGGTGTTTTTCCAAAACTCTTCACCCAGAGCCACAGAGAAGAGGGCAAAAAAACATCTCTGGGCAGTTTCTTCATCTTCTGTGCTGCTGTTATAGATTCTTCCTTTTGCTATTTTTTTCTGGCTAAGAACTAACTATAATTTAAATTATGTTTATATTTATTTAAGATTTAAATTCATTTTTTTTCAACAATGTTCAATGGTTTAAATGTTTTATGGGAGGCATAAAATTCTCTGTTTAAGTAAATTCTTTAAAAAAAAAAAAAGGAAATACTGCATTTCATTTTTTTCTGCATAGACTAGTCAGCGTCTGGAGTCTTTATTACCAGCAAATCCAAAGCAGAAAAACATTAACACTATAAAGGCTTAACACCACTGCAACACATTGATAACTACATTATGTACATTGTGCATTCCCAGGAGTTTTCAACTTTATATATATATATTGGAAACTCCTGGGAATGCACAATGTACATATCGCTGCTACATTTATTTATTTATATAAATAATATAAAAAACACATTTTCAGCCTACATATAATTTCACTTAACTGGTGGTGCTCCTCCTTTGTTACTTACTTTAGATTTGTGTTTTAGAAAATTTCAGATTTATATATAATTATTTACTTGTACTCATTTCTTCATTTTATTTGGGTTTCAGAAAATGTCCAGATTTTTTAAATTTATAATTTACTTGTTTTAACGCACAGTCTGAAAGGAGCGGTTCAGGATACATTTCACTGTGTTGTACTTGTATGACTGCATGTGACAAATAAAGAATCTTGAATCTTAATCTTGAAAGTGGAGAGATCTGGCTGGACTGAGTAACCATAATAAACTTCTGCTGAAATGCTGTCATGTAGCAGGTCATCTCTGTACTGTTGACAATTGACAGTGGAAATGATGAGTGACAGGGTGGGTAAATAATCTGAAAGGAATTTGAAAAGACCTGCTGTCATAAAGTTAGGTTACACAAACAGTATAAAGAAGCTCTTGGTTGTTCTCTTTGACTCATCGCTCATGCCTTTTAGCAGCAGGTTCAGTTAGTTCACATTTCCTTGAAGCTGCCTCAGCACATCCTTATAGTTTAACCTGCTTGTGTTTATAAATTATATATCAGACAGAATTACTAACCAGTGCCATCTTTTTGGCTCGTGAAGATCCAGTGGCATCAAACTGTTATTCAGAGAATTAATATTTAGCAACAAACGTCTGAGACCACTAATTCAAAATCTTCTAGTTTGAAGTATTCTCTAATTTAGGTCCTTCATTACAAAAATATTATCAGACTATGTATAAAATTATTTAAATATTTCCATAATTCTCAAAGCTTTACATGAATGACAGTGTCAGAAATTCAGAAATAGTTCAGAATCGTTTCCTTTGTTAAAATTTTATAAAACACTTTGTTGTTTAATTTCCTAGATTTAATCGCAGATTTCCTTTTGGCCTCTGCTGTAAATCTGAAGCCTGAATGAAATAAGACATCAAACTTCGCCTCTCATCCTGGAAATGATTGCTGATGTATTTAATCTCTTTGTCTGTGTGTTTTGTTTCAATAAGTCTCCTTTTCAATGTATCATTTCATTTCAGTGACTTTGCTTAACGGCCCCGTATCAGCGTGGAGGACACCATCATCTACCTGCTCAACCAGACTTATTCCCATATGGTAGCTTGGATTATGGACTATATAACCAATGCATGTGCTGCTGCTTTAATAACTTCCTGAGCAGCACAGGGACGCCGCAGGGGACTGTCATACCACCCGTCCTCCTCACCCTCTACTCGTCTGACAGCAGGTACAGCTCTCAGGAGGATGAATACAGGAGTGTGGAGAACAGGAGGACGAATACAGGAGTGTGGAGGACAGGAGGATGAGGAAAGGAGGATGAATACAGGAGTGTGGACAGGAGGACACACTGGTCCCCGTCTAGAACCGCGTATGGGTATCAGACAGGAGAACCTGGAGGGGGTGTATGATAAGAGAAAGCTGAAAAGGTTTATCATTATTATGGACAGCAATGGGGTGACCATACACGCCTCCTCATCGCCTCTAAATGCAGAACCGAGCACCACATGAATACCTTTAGACTGTAGGAGTCTTCCTCACTCTGTAGGTGATCTTTATCAACTTTTATGTAATTAAGTTCAGGATTGTGCAAAATAACTCAGTGTTTATTTATTTGTATGTTATTGAATGTTGTCCCGTCACCTCCGTCATTTTATTGCATTTATCATATTTTTATGTGCCACTTTTTGCAACCACTTACATTAGTAATCTGTTATTTTATTATTTCTGTTAATAGTTACTAGTTTTTGTAATAGTTTTTTTTCTATCTTTTTTTATAGTAATAGTTTTTTCTGTCGTTTTGCAGCATTACCATTTTATTTATCTTATTTTTTTTTTTTTTATTTGTCTTATCTTTTTTCCCTCCTAACTCTATGTCTTATCTTTAATCCTTGTGTTGCAATGAGCATGAGACTATGACAAAAGAATATCCCTCGGGATAAATAAAGCTAATCTTGTTTGTGATGTATATTCATATCTTTATATTCATATATTCTTCTTGTGATGTACATTTATATTCATTAATCATAAATTGGTAGTATTTCACAAGTGAATTAAATATTTGCCACAACAAGTGCTAAGCTTTATTTCAAATTAAATGCTTAGGAATAAGTAATGTACAATTTAATAGAAAACAACCAAAGAGCTTCCAGTGGGGCAGGAAATACAGTGAACAATAAAAATATACACAAGTATATCATATAAAATACCAATACCAATATACAAAAAACAAAAACACCCCAAATTCTTAAACTACAAATTAATGCAACATTTTGTGCAAATATACATAAAAGATACTTTGTAAAAGTCAAGTGTTGAAGACTATCTAGTCATTGTGGTTTTGGCACTAAACATTTTATATTACAGTAATATTGCTTTGAATAAATACAAAAATGATCTTTTTTTTTTTAAGTAGCTAGCTTAGAAGAGCCTAGTTTGGTAAGAAAAACATGTACAGTAACCCCTCAGTTTTACGAAGATCAGTTTTCGCAGATTCAGTCTAACGCAGATTTTTTTCTGAGAAGACTCGGTTGTCACTGAAAAGTTGTCAACCACCATAAAAAGAAGAAGAAGAAGAAGCTGCTGCAGCTTGTAGCACGACTGCTCCGTGTCTTGTCTTCGTATTTTAACGTTTTAAACTTTTCCCCCAAATGTTCAACAGTTATCTCTGTTTATTTAGTATTAGTAAGCTGTGCTCTGTCTAAACATGTGGATAGAGGGAGTTATTTCAACCTTTCTTTTGTGTACGAGTCTTTGTATGCTGCCAATGCTAACCACTAATGCTAACATTTTTTAAGCAATAAAGTTTTCTGATTCTGATTATTTATTTACCTTTACATTTTCTTTAAGGGTAATGCATTAAAGTTTAAAATGAAATTAAAGTGTTCTGGGAGCAGATTTGGGGAGAATATTTAAGGTTTACACTATAAAAATAAGCATTTTTAGGCATTATTTTACCAAAAGGCAACAATGCATTTATTCACTATACGCATGTGCTCTTGGACTGTATCCCACAAAAAGTCACAAATGGATCGGTTAAATTCAACAGTTCTTGATATAAATATGAAAGCAGGTAACTTTTAAAAGCTGGGTATCCTTGATGAGAGGTCCAACACTCTGACAAACTTTAAAAATAATTATTATAGTTATGTTCCAATGCTTTGATTAGCTTACGACCCCGATGGGTGATCTTACACATAATTTTCTTAGATGCCTGAGAAATGTGTACAGCGCTGTATAAGGCAGAAGGTACTTTATTAACTTGTGGATGCCCTTATTGCGATTTTTTGTATTTCAACAAAAGCAAGTTATTTAACTACAAACTACAAGCACAGAGCTGTTCCACACATTACTGTGCTTTATGATTCTTGTTTGGCAGCATCTACAAGGCGTCTTCCTCGCTGTCTCCGTTGTCATGTTGGCTGAGGTTCAGTGAGTTCACTGAGTCTGTAAAGGATGGCTGGTTTAAGGCTGAGTCTGAGTCAGTATCTGGTAACTGTGTTTGAGTTTCTGCAGGATCTCTTTGAGGATCTGTAATATCTGGTTCGAAACCACCGTTCACTTCTCCATGCTGATGTCTCCTCTGAATCTCCTCAAAGATTTGCAGAACCTTGAGGAGATCACAGAACAAACAGAGAAGAATGTTAAAACATCTTAAACCAACGAGGGACTACACTTAGTTGCCCACACTTAGTGACATACAAGTAAAAGCTTCTAGTACTCTATACAGAACACACTTAAATATGGCCCTTTTTTCTACTTTTAGTGCACAGTTCATATTACGGTAACCCCTCCGCTCCGTATGATGCGGATGAGCATTTGTGTTACACAGATTTTTTCTGAGAACCAAACTGTATTACCGCCACCAGTCCAGCGGTGGCAGTAATACACTGAAAATTTGTCAACCGCCATAAAAATAATAAGAAGAAGCTGCTGCTGCAGCATGTAGCATGACTGCTCCGTGTCTTGTCCTCGTATTTTAGTGGTTTAACCTTCCACACACAATGTTCAACAGTTATCTCAGTTTATTTAGTATTAGTAAGCTGTGCCCCTTCTAAACATGTGGGTAGAGAGAGTTATTTGCTAATGCTAATCTTTTTTAAGCAGTAACATTTTCTGATACTGATTTATTTATCTTTACATTTTCTTTAAGGGTAATGCATTAAAGTTTAAAATGAAATTAAAGTTTTCTGGAAGCAGATTTGGGAGAATATTTGGGGTTTACACTATAAAAATATGCATTTTAGGTATTTTTTTAGGTATGTTTGTCACTATATGCTCTTGGAACATAACCCCTGCCAAAAGCGGGGTATTACTGTACTTATATGAACATTTTGGAAAACCATAAAAGGTACTTTTGCACAAGCCAAAGTATTGTTATTTCTTTTTTTCCCTTGTTATACTCAGTGAATTCAGCAAGTTAATTGTAGTTGTGCAATTTAAGTTTGTTCTTGGTAGACGATGTACTACAGGCCATTTGACCAGGAGTGTACCCTGGCATGAATAAACGTTACCTTTGACTTGGGTATTAGACCAACTCTGAAAAAGCCAATTTGGCCACTATCAATCTTGGTGCAGTCCACAACAGTGGAGGCGATGTTTTCTGGGGATGGTCCATCACACAGCACCCCATCAACCTACACATACAAATACAAATTTAGTTGTAAAATACCAATATCCTGACATATTTATTTCTCTATTGAGTATTATAATGTACCTTATCGCCCAGCTTGGCATACACCTGGTTGTGATGCGTTGTGTCTGCTTCACCTGTAGGGTTGGCTGACGTAACAGCGATAGGACCGACCTAACACACACACAGAGGAGGTCGCGAATACAACCATTATAGTCTGGAAGCTGCTAGTTTATGAGAGTTAGCAGACTTTAAAATGTAGAAAATACATACCAAGCTGATAAGGTGTGTTGCTACAGTGCAGTCTGGGATTCTGATGGCTATGCTTTGTGGTGTGCCGATATATTTTGATGAATCTCTCAAACCAAAGAATTCCATCCATGGGGCTGCGGACACAGAGTGAGCAAATTGATGTAAATTCAAACTGATGCTACTTTTACAGTTTTCCCCTTATTACTCATCTTCTTATATCGGTATCAATTTTTTATATAATCTTATATTTTTATTTTTTAATTTTTATTTATTTTTTCATTCTTTTCATTTATAACTGTTCAACTATGAATTTCCCGTAGGAAAAGGGATTAATAAAGTTTTAATCTATCTTTCTATCTCATAAAGCATCTGATTTTGTGTGATAGTGTGACGTCCACAGAGCAGCTGCGAGAGGTTGGTTCTGGGGACTTTTGTTTTGATATTCTGTGTGCATGTTTGTTCAGTGTTCACAGTGTCAGCTGTTCTGGGTTTTGTTGAAGTGATTAGGTTTGGTGATTGGGTTTGTAATTGGTTCTTGTCTGATTATGTTTTTAAGTGCTGTGAGTTCTTGTCTTTGCACGCTACCCATTCCTCTCATGTCTTTGGTGTATTTATGTTTAAAGACCAGCGTGCCTCTTTTGTTTTGTTAGATGTAGAGTCTGTGTGTTTTTGTAAATAAACTCCAACTACTGGAACCTGCTTTTGTGACTCGCCTCACTCCCCGTGCACGACTTGGCGTGACAGATAGATTGCGCCGACAGATACATGCAGCAGGAGAGAGTGTACAGAAGCCCACCTTTGGGGATGACCATGCTGATTGACGACGGCCAAGCTTCCTCCATGAAGTCCCACAGCACAGGATTGATCTGCTGTCTCACAAGTTCTAACTGCTTAAGGGATGAAATCCACAACGACATAGGACGCTCCTCAGCCTGCTTCTTCACCCTACCAAACACATCGGCACATTGTTAGACGCAAATCAGAACCAATGCTTAAGTCTGAATTCCGTCTCATTTGTCCAAAATGCAGAAAACAATGACCAATTATCTTGACCTAATCTGCATAATGCTCTGAGGCCTTTTTTACTGTATTTCTCATTGAAACAAGTGCTTTTCCGGTTTTGTGTTATGGCTTGTAAAGGGAAGTGGAAATATTTTAGAATGCTCTGTTTTAAAAGACGGTCCATATCACAAAAAGCTGTCAATTTAGCCTACAAATGCTCACCCCAGTCCATTCACACTGAAGTTATAAGGAATTATTCAGGCTGGACTGGTATTTGAATGGGGTACAATACAGAGCAGCCGGGGACGGATGTCATTCAGTCTTAAATGCATAATTTAAATCTAAGGGATAAAGAGAGGTTAGAAAATAGACAACTAAAATGTATTCTGTTTTTGGTTCATGTAACTACAAAAAAGTAAGGACATTATGTGATATGAGCTATTAAAACCATAGCACTATATTTTATATTCATTACATTTACATTACTTAGCATAATCAGAATCAGAAAACTTTATTTATCCTGGAGGAAATTGTTAATTGTTAATCTAGGAAAGTAAGCTGAATGAAAATACATATTCACATTATTGCATTTAAATAGCATACAAATTGAAAGCAATAACTTCTGCAGGGTCATAATGCTAGTGTAATGCTAGTGCATTACATTTTCATTTTTTTAAATGGGAACAGGTCTTACTTGTAAGCTTTCTCAACAGCGTCTGGTCGATTGCAAGCTGCCACAAGCACATAGACTGTGTCGGTGGGCATCCCGCATATTCCTCCATTCTTCATAATCTCTAGAAACATATAAAAGTTGCTGTCATGATGCGCCTGCACACCGTCTTCATTCATTTGAATCCCTGCTTCAACGATAGGCATCTCACCTGCAATCTGCTGCACAGATGTTGCTTTTCGTGCAGGAAGGTGTGGACAGCTGTCCTTGCCTCCACCAAACCCGCTCAGCTTGATGAGCGGATCACCAACGGGAAGCTGTGGCGTCTGGAAGGTGCAGTTGAATATGCTGACCAGGAAAAAGTAGAAGCTGACCAACCCAAAGATGATCGTGACACCAATGTCGTAGCCATAGGGCAGAGCTCCCACCCCGTCCAGCAAGAAACTAATGAGAATGAGCTCAAATGTAAAGGAATAGACGAACCATGCTTTATTGAGAAACAGGGCTCCTGCTGTCACTAAAACATTAACAAGCATGAAGCTGATGATCCCCACTACCAGCTGGAATCCTCGGACAGTGCCATAGAGGCCACCGAACCTCGTCAGGCCCCACACTGTCCACATGACACCGTAGAGTATGAAGGCTGTGCTCTCCAGAGTCTTGCCTCGAGCAAAGGCCACTGATCCACACAGCAACTGCAGCAAACCTCCCGAAACTACAGCCCAAGGCAAAATCAAAACTGTTAGGGGATCTTGACTGCTTGTACTAGCAGTGATTGCAAAAGCTGCCAAAACACTGCAGCCATGTCCCAACACCTCAGCATCTGCATATTTGGAGTAGCCCAAATAGGGAGCATCTTTGTCCTGGCCCCGAAGTGTGAGCTTACCACTGCGACTCAGAAGACTCTTGATCAGAGCCTCGCCTGTGAGTAAATTCTTTTGAAACACTTTGTTACAGAGGACTACCAAGAGTACAAGGGCAGATGCCACAAATATAGCTGCTTCGACACCTTGTGTGCCCCCCTGGAAGAAGCCTTTGGGTTGGGCAGCGATTGCTATGCAGTAGGCTACGAAGAAGAGCTGGTAAAAACCGTCAAGTAAACTTCGGAAGCAGCTAAACAAAGCCAGAACGCTGAAGACGACTGCGAAAACAGTAGGGAAGGGTACGGGGGAATAGGGTTCTTGATTCGTCAAGTCCCTCACTAATACGCTGTACCCCTCCGAAAACTTCAGTATGGCTGTAAAGCCATAGAACGTGGCGGCGAGAGTGTCCAGCGCTCTGTAGGAGAGGACACACACACCCAGCTGGAAGACACCAGCCGTCCACAGCCATGGGACATGGCCAGTGAAAAGCCGAGGGACCACACCAAGCAGAGGACAGGCCAGCACACTGGCTGACAACAGGTTCATTGCCAAGCCCACTACCACTACATCATTAGCCTCTTGGCCCTGTGCTGTTTGCAGACTGGTCTTATTCGGTAGGCCTGTCCCTGGTGGTTGAATCTTACCATGAGTGATGTAGGACAACAAGCGCCCACTTCCAAAGTAAGCGGTCACGAAACAGACCAGTAGGTAACAGACGGCTGTTGCTCCCTGGCCGAAGTTTGAATTAGCAAGGCCAGCAATTTGGTGGGCACATGCTAAACTTATAGCAAGGGCAATAAAGGAGAGGACAACTTCTCTGTGTAGGGCAGCCACTATGCAAATCACAAGCAGCGCTAAAGTAAAAGCGGCCAGCCCTGGCACCATTGCATTTCTAATCTCATTCCCTTCTCCGATTACACCTTCCCCAGCGAGGATATAAATCAGCCCTGATCCACACCACAGGGCAGACACTGTCAGACACAAACTGACAAACAGGGTGGAGTGAGACAGACTCCGACGCACTCCTGCAATAGAACAGAGGGAAGTGATGTTAGAGCAATAAACAGAAAACAATTGAAAATATTTCTTAATCAATAGCAATGTGCTGTACCTGCATAAGCCAGCAGGGCAGAGATAACGAGTAGCTCGACCCCCAGAGCAGTGTAAGGGATGAGGGGCTTGCCAGAGGAGCTGCCATAGTTGTTGACCAGAAGCAGCAAAGAGCCTTCATCAAGCAAGGAAAAGATGCTTTTTCATCGATTTGGCTGTGGAATAAGTTCATCTTTCAACAGTAACGGTTTTCTATTAAATAATTTAATAAAATTAACAAAACCTCGTCGCCCAATTGATAATTCATTATTGTTACGCCCTCTACTGGTAAGATTGCTGCACTGACACTTATTCTACACCGTCAGCAAATTTCTAAAAATATTTTAAAATGACACCATAAAGACTATTTAAAAACTGTATTAAGAAGGTTTAAAAAATGTATTTAGAAAAACAAACAATCAAAACAATA
>JBBPCW010000031.1:15420064-15430343 GCA_037974425.1 Phenacogrammus interruptus
CAGTATATTTAGTACAGACTTAAAGGTGCGATTAATTGCGAGTTAACTATGGCAAACATGAGATTAATCGCGATTAAATATTTTAATCTATTGACAGCTACTATATATTATATATTCATATAATATGGATTATATGAATATATCATTTCCTCTTTGCATTGTAGAATTTCAGCTTGGATTTGATGATCCAGCCATAAACTTTGATTGATTTCAGAATCATTTTAACACAGTGTTGTCCAAGGTCCCAAAGATCCCATCCATTCAGCATTTCATTTTAATGTACAGAAATTTCTCTGGATTCTCTGAACATTTTAAAGATATTCTGCACTGTAGATGATTCTGTACTGTTTCACTTTGCGGAAAGGTTTTCCTAAATTGCTGCATACAGTCTTTTACTTGCACGAGATTCTTTGTGGTGCTTATTTATACAATCTTACTGCCAATTACTTTTCGAGACTTTGGTTAACTACTTTTTTTTTTGTGTAGCTATTTTCAATTAAATACAGGGGTTACATAATTTGTGATCACATTCTAAGATACGATAAAAAGTGGGAAATTTGATTGTATTTTCATTTTTCATGATAATGTTGTATTTATGTTTTATTTACATCTGCCTCTCTCAGGCACAAAAGGGTAGACAGATACCAAAAATGGTGCCCTTGTAGCAGCACCAAAAGGCCAAGAGTCTGCTCTGATTTCTCCTGAACCCCTATAGGTCAGAATGAAATGCATCCATTTACTTTATTGGATTTTTTTGGTTGTAAAACCTACATGTCTTTTGCATACTTGTCCTAGACCATTGCCTGTATGCCCATCCAATTTGGCATGAATCATCACTTTCTGACAGTGGGTGGCAATGTGTCTCCTCACCCTGTCATGGACAGTTTTTTAATCAGGAGTTGTTATGGGATGCTAAGGAGACCTTCAGCGGAATCTGATTAACAGGAGTGGCACTGCTGGGATGTTACATGTAATGTGGAAAAGTGTCACAGATAGAGGAATTATATTTACCGGCTTCACAGACTTCTCTTGTAATCTATCAGAGCACAGTGGTCTGGATGATGATAATGGTGGTGATGATGATACTGTAGTCTTCAGTAATGGAGGAGTACCTACTGGCGAGGATCCACGCTGTACCAATCTCTTTAATTTCAACACATTAGTATCTGGCCTTAAAAGAACTTCTCTTTTTTCTTGAGTTTCCAAGAAAAGTGTCTCATCCTCAGTCACACAGCACACCATTGTAAAAAGGCTACAGTTCATTTTACCGGTCATTTTCATCAATTATTTATTATTAACCCTTATAGTCAACTGTGAACACACCACAGCACAGCAGAGTACCTCAGCGTATATATTTACTTTCTTAATTTAAATGCTAAGAAACACTGTGAAATTGTTGATTCCTGAAGGACATAAGTTTTTCCTGAGAAATCTTTCTACATTAAATGAAAATGCATTTTGGAGTAGAATCATTTTCTGTGAAATTCTCTAAATATCACAATGATAGGTGCAAAAAATATATTATAGTAAGTATAGTGATAGTAAAAAAAAAATACTACCGTATTTTTTTTGTACATTTTGTATCATTTCCTTTCACCAAATGTATGTAAAGCAAGCCCTGGCCATTTCTTCTGTGGTAATAAGGTCAATATCAATATACATTTACTGTTTCTAAAAAAGGTTTTGTTCTTTTAATTTTGCTTTTTGTCTCAGCAATGCATATTTCCTGCTCTAAATCAACAACAACTGTGCTTCCCATCATTGTTAGTGTCACCTTCCTCCATCTCTCTTGAGTAAGGGCAGGCGCAAATGCAGACTCTAATGTTCTTGCTTTACTTTTTATTTGTAAATCAGACAAAACCAAAACAGGCTCAAGGGCCTGAAAAAGGATTCCAGCTTTCTACTAAACAAAGGAGAATAAAGGAAATACGAAGCGCCAAGGTGACGATGGACCGATAACTCTCAAAAGAAATACAAAACCAAGGACTTCTAAAACCAATAAACAGTACAAACACTAACTTAACACAGCTGTAAATAATAATCCTGAAAAACCCACCACGACTTCATAATAAAAGTTCACAAACAAAACTCAAACAGAAAAGGACGACCCCTAGTGGCCGCCAACCACAGTCCCCAGCCGTGACCGAGAACTCATGTCCATAATCACACTCCTTTCTGAATCAAAGTAAATAGGAATAAATATGTAAACCAGCATCATACGACTCCAGTTTCAAACTAAACAATCAGTGACTGACACTTATACCAATGTATACATTAATAAACAGTTGTGCCAGTTTTGCTCAATTGTGCCAGTTTTGCTCAATTCTTTATTAGTAACTGTAAATAAGTATCTGAACAAGTATGTCTGGCAACGTCTCACAGTTCCTGGATGACAAAATGGACCAAATAGACCCAATTTTCTGGACCTAGTGCTTTCTTGGGCTTCCTTCCTCATGGCGGGTGGTTAAAAGACTGCTGAGAAGATGGCTGTTAGACTTTTACAGACTGTGTGAAGGGACTCTACTCCTGCTGACACTGTTCTTTTTGAGGTTTGTCTGAAGCCACATTGATTTTCAGCGTCAGCATTTGTTCTTGGTTCCCACCGAAGATAAAAAAACAAGTAAAAAGTATCTCCTCCACATCCATGTCCTCCTGGAGCCTGGAGTGGTATGGCAGTTTTGGGAAAATTAAATCTGCTCTTGGGCAAATTAAATAAATATATAGTTTAGTTAACAGTGACTATCATATTGGTGTAATCATACATTAAATTAAAGGAAGTAAGTGAACCATTTAGGTTCAACCTTTCGTGCTCCGCCGTAATAAAACAGACTTTTATTACTTTTCAAATAAAATGACTTCAAGTTAAAAATGCTACCACTAAGCTTCTGATTAGGATATGATACAATGAACATTCAAAATGTAATACGATTGTGAAAGTCCATAATTTAAAGAGACATAAAATATTAAAGTCAAATTTCAAGTAGAATATCATGTAAAAATTTGAAGTAAAGTTGAAAATCTTATAATAACTGGAACTGCATATAGTATTTAACAGCAATGAGGCTCATCCTTTACTGCTTTGTGTGACTGGAGAATATGCAGAAAGAATCCAAGAGCAATGATAAATAAAAAATCTCTCTGGATCACTCAGGCTCCTCTCCTTTAGACCCCCAAAGGTTTTCTGTGAAGTGAGAGGACAGGGATTGGCCGTGCTTGATCCTGTGGTCATTGCATCACTTTGGATTTGGACATTTTTTGAATCATTGTCCAACTGGAAAGCCAACCATGACTCAGTTCCAGCTTGTTACCCGAGGCAGTCCATTTTTTTGTCTATGGTGCATGCATCCTAGCAATGTTCCCAGAGTCTTTGGTACAAAAATGCCCCCAATACATTCAGCAATTGTTATAATCATGGCCTAATTTTGTTTCATGTTATTGGTGTGTAATCTAATATTTCCCATAGTGATGAATGAGTAAAGGGATTTGAACAAGCAAATTAACCAAAAGGATTTTTTTTTATCACACCTTTCTTTATCAAGGGAGCCAGCAACTGAATTCATCATTTCCTCATGAAGTCAGTATATCGTAACCTAATTATTAACAAAACTTAAATTTAAATACACTTTTTTAAAGAATTAGAAACGATCAGGTCTGGGAACAGTGACTGTGGGTGGCCACTAGAGGCCGCCATGGGTTTTGTTTATGTAATTTCCTGAGCACACCGGGTTTGTGTTAGAATATTATTTGTTTCAGCTGCCGGTGTGCTCAGGAGAGTGAGTTTGTATTTAAGTTCATTAGGGCTGACAGTAGTTGTCAGTCCATCGTCATATTTGGGTGTATTGATGCCACAGTCATGCGTTTTGTTTACAATGATTCCGCGGGCTGAGCAGAAATCTTGTAATCAGTGTAATCTTTTTTTAGGCTTATGTTTAAAGTATATATATATTCAACCATTTCAAAAAGAACTTCAATATGGTTTAATTTTAATGGAATTTTATGTTCAGTAATCATATTTTGTATTTGTCTCATATTTCGCATTATAACCTCGAGAGTCTTTTAGGTGGGTCTTGCTTGCTTTACATTGGTGAGATAGGACTGGGATTTGCTGGATACATTAATACAATTAGGTGAAGTATTTTTCCACTGGAAATGAAAAAACTCTTGGCAGTGGATCTGACATCAAGACAAACTACCAGCCATCATGAGCCCAGTGAACACAATAACCTGTGGGATCTTCATCCAACAGTTGAATTAAAGTCATTACAATCCTTCGATAACTTCATAGAGTAAAGCTGAACTATTTGATCAGAGTAACTGCATGTCCAGCACAATTTCCCAGTGACTGCCGCAAGACCATTTTTTAACATTTTCATTTGTGTGCCTCTGATTCATCAAGCTGAACACACACCTGTCTAGATCGATAGCATGCCTGGCTTCCGGGGGCTTGTGAAAGCATTAACATCCGTTAAACATTGGCAGACATCAGACTCCCTTCTAACTCCGTCTTTTCTACCTAATTACTCAAAAGTGCTTTTACTGGCTGTGTTCACCTTCCCCCATTTCCCTTCGCTTTTCTTTCTGGTCTAACTAGTCAAGGCACATCACATTTATAACAGATCTGGGGCCGTATTACAGAAACTTCTTCAGTATATATTTAAGGACTATTTAAGAGGACTTTGTTCAACTTGTTACAGAAGAAAAGCTGATCTCGAGTTAGGAATCCTAAATAAACAATCTAACATCAATGATCTACTTTTATGTCTGTTACCGAGTAACTAACGCAACATGTGATCTGGCAAAGTCACTGTTACCTGCTGCCACTGTAACTTTACGAGGCTCCAGTCCGTAACACTGTATCGCCAGAGTCTCTTCATTACTGTCTACAGAATATGGAGATTAAACACTGTCCTGCTCTGAGCTTTACACCAGAACAACCGGACAATGTGGACAATTGGGACAGAGCTGTCATACACAACTATGTGGACAAAAGTATAGGAACTCCCTCTCTCTCTCGCTCACACACACACACAGTCACACACTTCGCTTTGAAAAACACCTTTAGCGAATAAAACGAAGTGGATTTGTTAATTGTACCCCAGACAGAAGGGAGAGCCTGTTGCCGATGGGTCGCCTCTCCAAAGCTGGGCGGAGTTGATCAGCTAACGCAGTTATCACGCGCCTGTAGTCTAAATAATCAGCTGGCAGCAGTTCGGACAGCGGAGGGGTTTTCCTAAAGTTTTTTGAGGTTAGAATACTTCTGTAATACACTTTTCTTAATTATGTTAGGAGAGGAAAACTGACTCAGGAACGGTTGTTCTGTAACGGCTTTCTTCCAAAATAAGGTCCTAAACTGCCGCTACCATTGTTACCACACAGTTAAGATAGGATTTTCAAGTTAGGAGGTTCCTGTAATACGGCCTCTGGACTTCAAATTCGCCTTAAGCCACAATAAATGTCTTATTTTTTAAACTATAAACAGGACCGGGCTTCCATTATGCCGTAATGCAGTGAGACGAAGACAATACTGAATTTTGATTAGACCAACTAATAGGGTGATGGATTGCAATCTCGCATTCTACCGCAAGCTCACAGTACCTTTGGCTTTTATTCGTGGGAGGGAATACGTTATGGTGCAAGCTCTGAAAGCTGTCAAACCCGAGGACGGCGTCAGGTGTGACTGCTGAGGTGGGTTGGCGTCTAAAAGCCGAAAGGCTGCGATGTCACCTCACACTTTTCAGGTTCGCAGTATTTCAGAAAACAAACTCCTATCACATTCACTCCTCCAGCCTGAATCCGAGGCTATCTGTAAACAAAGCTCTCCAGGAAGAGTCACCCTGGCAACAATTCGCCCAACCTGAGAAGGCGAAGCGTTGGACTGACAGGAGAGTAGTTTCATTCTCTGTTAGACCTGAGGGAGCTGTTTAGTATGCAGACCCTCACTCTCTCTAAATGTCCCCAGCCCTTCATCAGCCTGTGCGACATAAGCTGTACGCCAGGATCTGACTTGGTCACCATCTCTTTCACTCACTGTCGCACTCTTGCTCTCTCTCACATTCCTTCTCTCCAACTCTCTCCATTATTCAGTATAGGTCTCGGGCAAATAGATGAAACCATGTCGCCTCACAGAGCGTGATCACTATTATCCTATACCTGGGGAGAACTCCATAGGAAAGATGATGGAAGTTCTCCTCACTCTTCGTGTGTTTAATGGAGCAGTTGTTTCTTGGTAATGTTACTGACTGACCACACAAAAATGAACCTTCTGTTGGGGGAATTTTAAAGGGAGAGCCTGCAGGGTATTTCTCCCCTGTCTTGCATTTAATGAAAATGTTTGCAAGGTACATTGAAGATGCAAATATGTCGCCTGCTTCAGTGAATTCCTCGCATTTGTGATTGTCTGTCGCGTACGCAGAGGAATTGTCACTGCCTCTGCTTGCACAGCAGGACAGATGGGGACCACATGCCTATGGAGATATCAAAGCGATATTATCTACATTCCAACTAAACTATATCTATGGACACAAACACATGATTTACAGTCGGACGCACGCATGCTGTCATTCACTTCATGTGAACATGACTGGCACTCTCTCACAGACCCTCCCCTTCACTTCTTCCCTGATTGATACCGATGGATGAAGCATCCCCCTCTCTCTCTCTCTCACTCATACTCCCTCCTTCCTTCTGTCCCTCCCTCTCTCCATGAATCCCTCGCTCCCTCCTGCTCTCCACCCCCCCCCCCTCCTCCCCGCTCCCTCGCACTCTCTCTCTCTCTCTCATCTCTGCGCTGCAGCTGCACTTGCTGGATCTCGCTGGAAGGAGGAAGGAGGGAAACGCATGCAAGCACGGCAAGGAGGAGAAAAAAAAGGAGGGAAAGTTGCAGGCAGTGGCTGAACATCAGCACCTTATCAGCTGGCTCCCAGCAGAGATGTAGAAGGACCCGATCCTGCCGCTTCCCGCAGCCTGGTGTGAGTTGGTGTGTCCACTAGGGGCTGGCTGGAATGACCCGGGTGAACGGGAGCGCTCTGGAAAGCCGTGGTGGGCTGTCGGTTAGGAGCTGTCTGTGATCCACCCCCAAACACAAGCCACCCACCCACCTGCCTAGCAACTAAACCCACTCACCGGCTGCCTGAATAGGAGGCTATGATCCCGTGGGCTCTTATCAGCTGATGGATACTGAAGCAAGCACCAGTCCAGGTAAGACTTCATTACTGGCTCCTGACTCAACAGATTTAACCTCTAGGGGGGGGACCAGAATGCTCTGATCAAGCTTTGCTCTGCCTCATGTCCCTTGGCTCTTGTTTAGATCTCAGACAAGCTAGGAATGTACAGTAGTTTGTTGCGAAACAATGTTGGCAAAGCAAAAAGAAGTGGATTGCAGTTGTTTGACAAGTTCTGACAGATGAGGATCCCCAAACAGGGATACCAGCAACCAGAGAAGTCCTTTATAATCTTAACTGAGAGCCAGAAGGCCGGCTTAATAAACTCTTCTCCAAACTAGTGTCTGTAAGTCAGACTTTAAGTAAATAAAACTTGGATCTGTAATAGATAAGCAGGTCTAGAGAAGGGCAATAGTTACGGATGGACTTGTTCTTAACGAGCAGCGGGGGGTGGGGCGGGGGGGGGGTGGCTGAATGAGGGAGTCTGGAGGAGATTCAGTTTTCAGTGCCAAGATAAGAAAAATGCAGAGCCATGCTGAAACAAACTATATCAGAGGAAAAAAAATGTATTTCTGCGTTTCTGCATTCACGGTCAAACACTCATCACTGAAAATCAAGGCCATACACACACAGGCATTATTCATGTAACAAATATCAGGCTGTTGTCAGGTACGTCGCCACTCAGGAAATTCTGCCATGCCTCATTTTGAAGACAGATTAATGATGCACTTGCTGAAAGGGTGCTCAGTTGAATAGAATGCAATAGAATAGCTGCAAAAGAATGCAAAGAAGGTTTAAGAGCAGAGTGAATTCGGATTATTACCCATTATGCTGGAGACAGATTTGCTCTGAATGTTGTGGTTCCTTTTCATTTGTATTTCCCTACTGATTTGTTTGGTATTCACAGCCGTTTTTGTTCTGTGAACAGTTCGCAACAGTCCTGCCTTTATTAACCTTGTCGGAGCTTCTTGAAAGCACACAATTGTGTGGTTGATTGTCAAGATGAATGGTCCTCAGCAAAGTGGAGTCCGGCCCCTTGTGCCGCCAAGCTTGCTCTACAATCTAAACCAATGTCACCCATCCACATAATGTAGTTATGCTCTACTAAAAAATGGATTGGCAGCAGAAGGCAGTCCTTAAGGCTCTGAAACCTTGTCTGAATGCTTTGCCAGAAGATACAACACTTAGGAATAGAGCAGGAGGGGCCAAACATGGTCATTGCTTGAAGGAGAGCATTAACCCACCAAGGCCCTCGAAGCAGAAAAATTCATTAATGAGCTCCACACCAAAGTTTCCATGGAGCCTTTGACCCTCAGACCTGTGCAGATTGCTTTCCACTGCATTCTGAAAAGTGATGAGAACGGACCTGGGCTTGCCTTAATGCCTTCTCTTGGTCTATCAGGAAAACAGGGTCTCCAGAGAGAAAGTTATCAGCTCCGTCACTTTCTGCATGCTGATTGGGCGCCACATGGCCTAAGAGGTCAGAGACTAGGATAAAAATAGTAACATGACTCCCGATTTTCAGCTTAATATGCTGGAGGAGTCCAGGGAAGCCGTGAAAGCATAACAGGACGTGTCTTGGCCGAGAGATGAAGGGTCTGAAACAGATACTGTCATCAAGAATCCTAGGAGGGTAAACTTCTATCCAAAATAAATACCATAAATAAATAAAAAGAAGACAGACATTATCATTTCAATCCAAATTCCAGTAGTGATTGATGACCAACAGGTACAAGGAAACATGAAATGAAGATGCCAGAATAAGACAAACAGACGAAAACAAAGTAAAGAATGAGCAGGATGTTCCCTGAGAGCTCTATCTGAACAGAAAGGAGCAGTCGGCTCAGTGAGAGGCAAGCCATTTTTGTCATGCAGTGTCATTGTGCTCCAGTCGAATGCAGGCTGAAGTTGATGCAAATGCAGCCGAGGCTGTTGGCACGGGTGAGCTGCACTGCAGTGGCATATAACAACCCATCACAAGAAAAAAGGCTGCTCTAGATAAAACTGTGGGATTACGCCATTTACAGTGGAGGAGCATTTAAACATGGCAAACAAGGCTTGCGTCACGAGCGTCCTCCAGGACACATCAGCCTGGTGGTTAACCGGTATCGTTCCGTGCCGCTGCTTCTAATCATCCGCGCAGCAGACCTGCTGCGTTCCTTCTCGACCCGGCTCTTTCATACATAAAAAGTAGTTTAGCTTACAGGCATTTCAGCAGGAAGTTGCACACTCTCATGGTATTTTATCGGCTTGGTAAGAAGCATTCTTTGCAATAGACGCCGAACAATAATGGTCCCTCGGTGAGCCCTGGCTTTCTGTGGAGGCTTAAAAAAGGTTCTTCATACTCGCAGTTATAAAAAATGGTTACATAAAGAGCCATTCACTAAAAGTTAGTCAAAAGAGGTCCTTCTATAGGAGGGGTATTTAATTTTGGTCCGGAATTTTAAATGGGTTTGGTGATTTCCCTGCTTGAATATCTCTGCTAATCCTGGCAATTCACTGATGAGTGGTGTGCAAAAGCACAAAAGTGCTGAACACTCCAAAAACACTGGTTGGGACCTTTTAATTTAACCGGCAACCATATCCTGAGACCTTAGTGCCTTTAAAATACGACGCTTTATATTCCACGACTATAAATTATTCAGTTAGTTTGTTAGTGTGCTTATGAGAGTCATGAAATAATGCTTGGTTCTACTTTTTAGTTCTAATTTCAGGCAGTTCACCATGGGATATACAGTAATCCCTCGCTTTTCGCAGGGGTTACGTTCCAAGAGTTCCAAGAGTATAGTGAAAAACCACACTGTCACGTGTTTGAAAAAAAATAAAAGGCCTAAAATGCCTGTTTTTATAGTGTAAACCCTAATTATGCCCCCAAATCTGCTCCCAGAACAATTTATTTTCGTGTTTAACTCAGTTTAATGCATCACCCTTAAAGAAAATGTAAAGGTAAATAAATAATCAGAATCGGAAAGCTGGTTTAAAAAAGCATTAGAATTAGCGGTTAGCATTAGCAGCATGCGGCAAGCAAAAACAAACACTCTTACACAAAAGAAAGGTTGAAATAACTCTCTCTACCCACAAGTTTAGACAGAGCACAGCTTACTAATACTAAATAAACT
>JBBPCW010000031.1:15469001-15487275 GCA_037974425.1 Phenacogrammus interruptus
AGCTGAACCAGGGATTTGATGGAGCTGCAGGTAAAACTGGGCTTCCATGAGGAAAGAGGTCTGGAACTGGTTCAGCAGCACTTTACTACAGAGAACCACCATTTACTGTATTAATGTCGTTTACTGTATTAGTGTAGTTCACTGTATTAATGTAGTTTACTGTGTTAATGTCGTTTACTGTGTTAATGTAGTTTACTGTATTAATGTAGTTTGTGTTTGTTGAGTTTTAACACTAACTTAACACCACTGTCCAGCAGAATTAAACAGCTTTTAAGCAGCATTTTCTCTGGGGACTAAGACTTTTGCACATACTGTACATGTAATGTTTACCATTGGATTTAAAACTACAGTTAACTTTGACAAAATGTTTTAAAATGTGATGAAAAGTACTATTTCGTAAAATATAATTTTTCCAATTTTAAGTAATCTCGAATTCCTGCTGCAGAATTAACTCTGAAGTTACAAGGAGATGTTAAGGAAAACACATTATGCATTTCAGTAGGGTCATGGTTATTAAAATTCCTGTACTGGAAACTAAAAGACAGCTTATAGAAGTTTCTCATTGGGCAATGATATATTTAATTTGTTTTTGCAGTGTTTTCCTTTGTTTTAGGGCTTCGTATTGCATTTCCCTTTTGACTCTCACTGTGTCTTGTTTCTCATTTCTCACAGGGTTGATTGTTTTGGCAGCCATTACTCCAGAATCTTCTCTTGATTCGGGACATGAAACAAATTCATCAGAGCTAACAGATGTGTCAGAGATGGTATCTGCCATGAAGCAGCATCAGAACCAGGCCTACCTTTTGGCTCACCACATCAACAAGGAGCGACTATTCAGTAGACGTGACTTTCCTTTGACAATCCCTGGCTGCACAACACAGGCAATTGGAGGCGGGGCTTTTGCCATGGGCCAAATCCGTGGTGGCTGCCCACCAAAGCCTGTGATCCTCACTAAAACTATGCCCTTGAAAGTCAGTCCCAGTCAAGGGGCCACAACCTCTGGAACTTCAATGGAGCAACCCAAGACCCAAGATGCAGTAAAGACTGACCAGGTTTCAGAGCAAGCGGGATCAGAGACCACCAAGGAGTGCTCTGCAGAGCTTATTCCTCAAGAAACCGGGAAGTTGAAAGTTCCTGATCAAGAGGGCACTTCTGAGGTCAGCAAAGAGGAGAGACTACTGTGTTCTAAAGAAGGCAAACTGAGCCCAAATACCTCCAAGAAAGAAAAGGAGAAAGGTTCTGGGCACGTAACCCCAGAAACTACCGCCAAAGCCTTACCTATTCTCTCACCTGTGGACAGAACTACTTCTGCCAAGATTTCCCCAACAAAAATGTGCCAAGATGCCGAGAATGCCTCAAGTGAGACCAATAAGCCTTCCAGTTCAAAGGCCCTTCTCCCTGCTGACGACTTGTTCTGTACCTGTCAAGTTCGACCAGAGCCCGGGCCACAACTCCGACTAAAAGACCCACAGGCCCAAAAGGTGGTAGTGTTCCATTCGTCGTCTCCTACTGACGATGAGCGACTCTGTGCCAAAGGAATACAGTTAGCCAGTAACAAAGACAGCGCAGTCAGAACACCTGACGTAAACGTAACTAAATCTAAAGTCCTTCCCCCAGCAAAGTACTCCCCTATCATGCCTGTACAATCGGAAAGGAAAGATATACCTGAGGCCAAGACAGACAGTTCTAAGAGTAAAGTCCCTGCTGAACCTCAGAAAAGCACTAAAAGTGTTCCCGTCCTAGTAGATACAACTCATGTTTTGAGCAGCGGAGAAAAAGGTGCAACTATTCCCGGAGCAGGGTGTAAGAAGCAGGCAAACAGCAAAGGTAAATCACAGCGAAGTGCTCCGTTTTTGAGCATCAGGAACCTGATTTCAGCAACATTCCCTGCTCGTTTGCGGCGGGAGACAGATGAACGGCGTGCACAACTTCAGAAGGTAAGGCAGTATGAGCTAGAGTTCCTGGAGGAATTGCTGAAGCCTAAAACATCACAGGGGGAGTTCTTGCCCCAGGGTTCATCTCCCATCCCCTCGGGTACGCCATGTGCCTGCCAGCTGCGCACAAGCCCAGTACAGAAAGTCCCTGGCATCTCACGAGAGCAGCGACGAAGCTGCGACTGTAAGAGAATGTGTAGGGGAATGCGTCTCCCTGATACTCCAGTTGGCTCAGTAATGGAGCATCGAGGAAGAGAGAGAACCAAACCCCCAGTGTCCCAAACCCCCCCTGCAAAACCCAAATCTCCCCAGGATCAGGAGGCCACCAGACGGCCTCAGACTTTGGAGATCAAAACCACACGAATCCGTTCCACAAGTCTGGAATCTAAAGAACCCAGAGATACACCTTTATCGTGTTTACCTACATGTACCTCCCGTTCAGAATGCATTGGAGCACCACAGTACAAAAAGCTACAACGGAGATATAGTATAGGCGAAATTGACAACAATGACAGCACGCCTCTTTATGCTGAGGTCAAATCCACCAAAACAAAAAGCTTGGAGAAGGAGATGGAAAGAGTTAGAGCTACAGGACTAAGACTCCCTACCCCAGTGGAACCCATTCATACTCAAGGTGGAGATGCAAAGAAGAAGGGAGTGTTTTTCATTCAAGGTGAAGAACGTGAGGGTCGAGAGGGAACCACAGAGCTTCTGCTTGGCTTACCAAGCGAAGACAATGAAGACAGGGAAAAGTGTTGCTCATTTTGTTTTTGTTATCGCAAGTGTGAGGCAGCTGATGAAAGCAGTGAAAAAGACGAACTGTCGTATTCAATTCCTCTCCAGGTTTTGCCCGGAATGCAGCTGGACTCTAGAGCTATGCCTGTAGTCAGCAAGACATTGCAGGTTCTTGATGCTGAGGACTGCAGCGGAGAGGAAGAAGAAGAGGAGGAAGAACCACAAACTCAGGAGATTGACCTGCGGGCCTGTGGCAACATGGAGACGAGCTTGGCACGAGTGCAATCCCTGCAGGGAAAAAATTTCTGCCTACCTGACGGCTTTCTAAACGCACAACTTGATGCCAATGAGCTGCTTTCTATTTTACGTCAATGTGCCAACAGTCCCCAGATTGAGGGCGAACCTCGCATGCCTCCCGCAAGGTTGACCGAATATAAACAAGAACTTGCTGTTCGCTTCAAAGAGTTCAGGGCTTCATGTAGACGGGTGGCAAGTGTTGAGAAAAGTCCCTCGCGAATGTTAAGTGCAGTCACAGCCAGTTTCCAGGTGCTGTGCAGCCTAACACAAACATTTATTCGGCTGGTGCGGGGCATACGCTCTGAAACCCAAAGGCTACAGCTTTTACGAAAAGTAGAAGAGGTTGCAGTAAACTACACTTTACTCCTTCGGGCTGCTGAGGAGGCAATGGGACACTCTAGCAGCTTGCCCACAAAGAGTGCAAGTCCACAACTCCCCACCTCAACCAACATGGGCTCGCTTACGCGTTCCATCAAAACATTGCCCAGCAAGTAGAACTTCTTTTTGCACAAGAGGATATGACAGCTCATCATGAATCATGTTGTACAGTACCCCTGGTCATCTATTTGTTTTGTTTACATTCTGAAAGATCTTTCCATGGTTCACTGTTACATACATGTCCATTACAAGTTTACAGAGTTGTGCCAGCAGTAAGTCGCTCTATTGTCCTTGCAGAGGACCTCTGACTACCTTGCACTTGTTTGTGCCAAAGGGGAGAACAATAAAACCATCCCTCGCCTCCCTGCTGTATAGATGATCAACAGGGCTACACACCGAAATCTTTTACATATTGATCACTGTTGTTGTGTAAAGACTTTTTGAACATCTTTGATTGTTCCAACAAAAAAAAAGAATAAAATCTGGGGCAATCATGTAAAAACTGTAACAAATATTGCAGAGGAATAATACATGATCTCCAATACGCGCCCTCGGGCAAAAATATTGCAGAGACAAATGTTAAGTAGCAGATTCTGTGAATTAGGTAGTGAAAGCGATGGTTATTTGGTGACGTGCTTGTTTGTACTATTTAGATTTTTGTGACACGGAACTCCCTCGTTCATTGCATTATCATAAAGAGTGTTTGGACATACATCGCCACCAGAGGCTAAACTTTCACACTGAAATAGGACGTTCATGAACACACCCTAGGGCGCCCTCATGAGGTGGTGGAGTGGAACACCTGCTCAGGGAGGACAATGTAGCAGATTTCCAAACTCACTAATAGAAATTCCTTTCAGGCTGTGTTTTCCATCATAAATCCAAACACTTGACCTCACGCCTAAATGTAAGGTGACAAGAAAGCACCTCTGACATAGAAACGCACAGCGTATTTTCATTCTTTCATGTCAAGTGCACAAGCTTAATTTGGCACCACACCTAGAGTAGATGCAGAAAGCAGGGAGCTCTGCGATCATGAACGCATTCCTACACCACAATTTTTACTTCGCACTGAAATGAAACTGTTTCTATACATGTATAGATGTAACTATGGCCAAAATGTTGTTTTCTAAAACAAAAAAATAGTGTTTAAAGTGTTCCAGCCCTTCCTATATATAAGCTTCTCCTATATTCCTGATTTGAAAACATTACTGAATTCTCTTGTGTTGTCATCCATTGTGCACTCCAGAGAATATTAAAGAAATCCACAGAGTAGTTTTTTATGTATTTTAATAAAATTAACAGTTGTTTTCTGTCTGAAGACCTGTCTCCTCCTCTTGCAATTTTATGATTTAAATAATCTACTTAAGAATCAACGCAACTGCTCTTTAAGCCATGAGGTTTGAACACATCTCACATGTCATTGTTCTGGTCATTTGCATGTTAACCACCTGATCTTTTATCCCAAGTTCACGAGAAGTGGACACTGTCCAGTCAACAGGTTGCTGAGTGACTGTTATCGGATGTGGATTACAGGCCTAACGTTTTGAAGTGGGATTTTCTCACGAATGTGTACTCTTCTCAATTTAACTTGTAAAAAAATATATATTGTAAAAGATATGAGATATTTGTGAAGCTTCGAATCGTTTTGAAGATATATTCCGCACTAGCATTGGAAAGATTTATCTCGTTTTGTACAGAAAAAAATATCACGACTGTATTGTATAATTTATAGTAGTAATGTATTATAGAGATAAATAGTATTTATATTTTAAAGAGTATATTATAAATATACAGCATGGGACATGTTTATTTTTATAAACTACATTATAATGCTACAGTTCGCCACCTGTTCCAAAAGTAAACTTTTGAGTTTTTAACATTATGGTTCGGTTGCATTAACAAATGTGGTTTGTCCCTGTGTTTCGTTGCTTTTCTTTTATGTATGTCATCATAGTTCCTTTGAGTTTCTGTCAATGTTTGCCCTCGCTGTGGTCTTCTGTCTGTGTGCAAGGTCATGTTTAAAAGCAATAAAGGATACTAAAGTTAAATCTTTTCATCCACGTTTTGACCAAGATGTTAACTGTTTGTAGCTTAAAGCATATTTCTAAAATCTCAGTTAACATTGCAAGCTTTTTTTTATGGTGCTTTCCAGTAAAAAGAAGCCATTCGTCAAAATGTAAAAAAGGAAACGAAGGAAAAAGTGTTTGTTTTTTAGAGAAGAACCAGGTAAGAGTAGACAAACACCGGAAGAAAACCATCAACTCACAGGCAAACTGAACTCCTGAGGTAAGCTTGGAGAATCTGATTATGTTGTAATGAAATGCAATTTCCAAGTCAACTTTGCTACTGAACTTCTTGTAAACATACTGTAACATTACAGTCCTGTGCATTTAAACGTTAAGGAGCCGTTTCCCAGATAGGGATTAAGCCTAGTCCTGCTCTAAACCGTCTCATGTTTAATGTGAAATATTCAAAGGTGCAATATTAAAAGGTGCAAGTACTTGTATTTTTTAAAAAAATCCTTTGTAGATAACCCTCTTGTATAGTGCTACTTCTATCTTTATATATTAATATACTACTAATAGACTGCTCTATTCTCCGTTTTATTTTTCCTGTCTTTTCTACATATCAAAAATGTAACCGGACTCGGAGAGCTTTGCAGAAGAATTCCAATGTGCATGGACTGCTGGTCTCGTGCACAAATGGCAAATAAAAATCTTGAATCTTGAATCATGGAGATTTTCCATCGAAAGAGAAACATAGTCCAGGACTAGTCTTAATCCTTGTCCGTAAAACATATTTTTAAAATAATATCGTCATCTTATATTGACCATGACATTATCCGCTGTTAGCAATGTGTATTTCAGTCATATATAGGTGAAACATACTGCTGTAAAAT
This sequence comes from Phenacogrammus interruptus, assembly GCA_037974425.1. Classification (NCBI taxonomy): domain Eukaryota; kingdom Metazoa; phylum Chordata; class Actinopteri; order Characiformes; family Alestidae; genus Phenacogrammus; species Phenacogrammus interruptus. The sequence continues at coordinate 15,475,248 of JBBPCW010000031.1, forward strand.
TAGACCTGTATGAAGGAGTCAAGATTTAAATCTTCATATTGGGGAAAAAAAACACTCCTGTATAAAAAGATCAGCCATGTGCAACATTATTTTCTTAAAATGGACATTTCAAACAAAAAAATAAATAAGAATAAATATCTGACAGGGAGGAAAAGAAGGCTATATGAGTAGAAGAATCAACAATACACAAAAGAAAAGGTTTTAAACACATTATTGCACTCCAACCAAAAGAACCAAGACTTTTTATCTAACAATCGTTCTTAATCCAGGTTTTCTGCTCTAACAGAGTATTTAACTCGTCAGTTTATCATCAAATCTCTCAAATCTCTCATAAGTGCTGCGTATGGGATCCTCTTAACTGAGATTAAGAACCACCAGTTCAAACTATATCATACTTAAAGTATAAACTTTAAAGATTCTCTAGACTGGGTTCATACTATTTTCATCATTTGAACAAAATTTGAATGAAATAACATGACGAACCACTTCGCTGAAGAACCTACTAGTGCTTGGAGATCTTCAACTGGGAATGACTTATGACATTGAAAAAACACGCTGGGATTAAAAGGGAGTTCCACTAAATATAATAACATCTGCACAATTAAACGGTTTAAGATGCTCAAAGTGTTTCGATGCGAAATGCTCTGATATTGTGAAACCAAGTCACAGTTGTTCACGGCTAATGCCTCAGACAAAGTGGTAATAAATATGTCGTCTAACGTCTGAGACATTTTTTAACTATCGTTTTTAGATGGACCTTGAAACTTGAACACATTCATGGCAGCATCATCAACTTTACATTTAGACATTTAGGTCATTTTGGTTATTTTGTATATAAAATAGCTATACTGCAGTGTAGACTTTCTGACTTCTTATTTCTATCACCTTCAGCAAGACATCTCACACTGAAACACTCCAAAAATCAATAACTGAATTAAAGAAAACTGGTGGAATTCCCCTCCAAAATAACTACCATTGTTGGCATTCAAAAACAAAATGACATGGCATATTTAATAGAAAGCTGCACCGGCTTTTCCATGATGCACACCACATTTTTGCATTACAATGTACTGCATCATGATGTACAGATACACCCCTAATACTTCATCCAAGACTGCATAGGTCCACTAAAGCAATGCTACAGCTGCATCTCAACTAATGACCGATTTAATTAAAGGGGCTACAAGCACCAAGCTGTAACTTAATAGGAGATACATGCTACATAAGAACCACTGATTCCTACGATGGGCACATTTGAATGTATCTAACATCTGTGACCCATCTCAAAAAGGGCTTGAACTGAAGTTTAACAAACAAATACAGAAAAATGTGCATAGCATGGAGCCCCCAGACTGGAAATGTCACAACACCAGTGTGAAGCTGACCTGCAAATTACCCTCATAGGACAGGAAAGTCAGATAAATTAGGCTTCCACAATCATAACGTCACCAAAAGAACCAGAGAATGAGACCGATATGAGGTTTGGTGTTACCCCTAGATTATAGGTTATGAAGTGGGTATTTGTGATGATTTCTAAAGCTATAAATCACCAAAAGAAACGAAACCATCCCTGTTGTAGTCAGGCAGGATTTAAAAATGTATGTCTGTGAATGTTTACTTTGTTACAAGTGAAAAATTAAACAGGGAATTCTCTCCGGACTTGCTATAAGTGATTTGCTTCGCCAAGTAGAAGCAGACCTTTACTGTACAAGAGACGTGTTTAAAAAAATAATCACGTTTGATTTACTGAATTCAGTGCAAGAGAAATACAATACAGGTAAGGCATAACTGCAAGTCGAGATCCGAAATGGTCGGCCATGTGTGCATGTTTGCCAGTTACATGTGTTACACGTGATTATACATACACATTACGTCTCGCACTGGCGTTCACAAAGGCAGCAACTAAAATGATTCATTTCAACTACAGTGAGTTCTATTGACCAAGAAGGACAGCCCAGCATATTATCAGCATAAAAAATCTCCAAGAAAAAGAAAATGTACTGGTTGGTGTTAAGAGAGAGAGAGACTACACACAAAATGTTTACAAATGTGTGATACATGCTAACGGAGACCGTTCAGGTAACACAGGTGTCCTGGTGTAACTGACAGCATGATTTCGATGGCCTTAAAAAAAGACGTTTTGGTAAAAATTGGGCACATCAGTTGGTAAAAGAGTACAGTTCAGCCTACATCGCTGTTAAGTGCCGCATTTTTTTTTTAAATGATAGACAATTTCAAACATCACTTAGCCAATTAATGTTGAGAACATTATTTACTCGCAGCATTTGAGCATAACAGATACAAAAATATAAACTTTCGAGACCCTGGCTGATCAGAATTTTTTTTTTCCCTTGCGGCCATGTAACGGACAATGATAAAACTGACTTCGGTTATCTAATTTCATACATTTACACCAAACCCTGCTTTGTTTTACGTTTGAGGGGTTATTTGAAAATTCAAAAACACCTGCAAGTTAAAGAGCAATAATCAGAATATTGTTGTAATTGCCAGGCTACACTGTTCTAGTCATTCTCGTGTTCTGCAGTGTAATTTGGACTCTAGTTTATGGGTTAAAGGGAGGGAGGGGAGGGAGTGAAGTGTTACATCAGCGTCTCTTTGTGATGCCGCATTATGTGCTGGTTCTTTTCGGAGGGCCGTCTGAAACCCTTCTTGCAGTAGTCACACCTGTGCGGGTAGTCCTTAGTGTGGATGGATATGACGTGGCGTTTGAAACCCGACGCGTCTGCTGTGTTGTACTCACAGTACTGACACTGGTAGACTTTGCGGCCACTGTGTGTTTTCATGTGTTTCTTGAGTTCGGTCTGTTGCCTAAAGCCCCGCTTGCACCGTTTGCACTTAAAGGGCAGGTCCTTGGTGTGTACGGAGAGTATGTGCCGGCTCAGAGTGAAAGGGTCCGAGATTTTAAAGTCACAGTGCCGGCACTGATGCACCTTGTTTCCCTTGTGTGTCTCAGAGTGTTTCTTGAGTTCTGAAGGCCTGTGGAACCCTTTCTCGCACACATCGCACTTGTGCGGGAAGTCCTTTGTGTGCACGGAGATGATGTGACGCTTCAAGTCACTCGAGTTGGTGCTCTTATGCTCGCAGTGTGGGCACTGGTGCGTCTTGTGGCCCTGGAAGATCTCCATGTGCCTCTGCAACTCCTTGTCATCTGCGAAAGCCTGGGGGCAGTGGCCGCATTTGAACGGCAAGTCAGTGCCATGTTTGCTCTTAATGTGAGTCTTTAGGTTGGACTGGTCAGCACAGCGGAAGTCACAGTGCTGGCAGTGGTAAGGTTTCTCACCTGTGTGTGTCCTCATGTGTTTCTTGAGCTCGGACGGGTGGCGGAAGCCTTTAGCGCACTCCACGCACACGTGAGCAAAGTTTTTGCTGTGCACGGCCAACAGGTGCCGATTGAGCAGGCCTTGTTCGGCCGTCTCATACTCGCAGTATTTGCACTTGTGGAGCTTGGGATCCTTGTCACGTAGGATGAGCTTGTTGGGACTGAGCGGACTAGCCTCGCGGTAGTGCCGCGTGTATTCCGTGTACTCTGGGATCTTCTCGTTCTTGATGATGAGCTTGTGGCTTTCCAGGTGGTTGTGAAAGCTGACCTTTTTGTTGGTGGTGAAGTCACAGTCCGTACACTGGTACTTCTTCTTGAACATGTGGTCTGGGTGGTTCTTCATGTGGCGCTTCAGAAACCCCCGTGACTTGAACTTCTTCCCGCAGATGTGGCAAGGATAGACGGTCAGTGGCTGGCCGTCTGGGCCAATAATTACAGCTGGAACAGAGGATCATTTGCTTAAATATTTTCAAACTTGCACATCTGCTTCCACAGCTAGTTCACTGAAACTCAATGACTCATGTACCTGTCTGGCACTGACGAGTCTCTCCCTTCCTCTTCTTCTTGATCTTCTGTTTGAGAGCACGACTCGTGCTGATACTGTCAGTTATCTGCAGGTAGGGAGTGGCTGCACCATTCTTACTCTCTAATCGAGATTCTAGATTGTTACCTACACAGAAACCCCCAATTAGCACATTTGCACTGACCACCACACGTTCTTCTTTCCATAAGATTAGGAATGCACCGAATATTTGGCCACCAATTTTTATTTTTTAACACAACCGAAACAGCGATGACACGATGAACAACTGGATTGTATTAGAGTTAACGTGTCTGCCGCATGGTGCATTTCCATATCTCTAAGAAAGACACGCGAAAGCAGAAATTTCTAGAGTGGGTGCATCCATAAAGACTTTCACACCATCGGGATTCTTTTATCATATAAAGTCAAAAACGTCCTGCTGGAGCCCAGAAGAGGGAGACCCTTCCAAGTACACACAGTCCCAGCCATAATGGCAATATTACAAAAAATTGATATGATAATTTCTTTTGGTGGTTTGGTTTTACTTTTCAGCCAAGTGTTTCCTCATTTTCGGTTTTGGTCAAATATCATTTCAGTGCATCCCTACTTAAGATATTGCTAAATATCTACTTATATCTACCCCATCTTTTGATGGGGTTAACAATCAAATGATTGCATGCAATAAAGGAGAAATAACAAACCATAAGCAGCAGCCCATGCCACAGGAACGAAGGTCTTATTACATGGCGATTCCTCCAACTGCACTTCCTGGAGTGCAGGAGCCTCATCTTCCCCAACAATCACCTCCATGTACACCTGGTCAGTCATCTCGGAAACATCTATGCACAGAACACATGATGCTTTTAAGATGAGGTATATTTCATGTAAGCAACTGGGTTTAACAATAATGCAATAAACTAAAATCTGTTACCATTATATTACTTTTCTTACAAAAATAATCATTTTAATGTCTAGCAATAACAGTACATATACTGTAACCATCAACATTAGTACAGATATTTGATTGTGAATCAATTTGTTGACTTGTTATTAATAGGCTATGCCAACTCTCTATGCTATAACTCACTAATGTCCTCGTCTCCTTGGCTCGTGTCTTTCACTGCCATGTAAACCATCTTTTCCCTGGGCAGCCGACCAGCGTTTGCTGGCTCCAGCACTGCATGCCCATTGGGGAAATCACTTTCTGCAACCACCTCTGTCCCACCTATAACAAAACCAGAAATTCTCAAAGAGGATTCCTGGTAAAACAGGGCTAGACAATGATCTCAATAAAATAATCGAAATCATCACCTATTTCCACATCTTCGTCTCCGTCGGTCTTGAAGATGTACACTTTAATGACGTCCGAGGTAAACTCATCCTCCTTGGGTCCATCGTCATCCTGGCCATCCTCTGTACCGATTTTTAATGGTGTGTCACTGATATCCAGCTTCTCCTCCACATCACCCACTGCAAAGAAAAAGAAATGTTACATTTGGTGTTCTACTGTACAGATCTATATACATTTGTTCCAAGAGATCTAAGCTTAAGGACCCTGAGTTTCAGCCAACACCTAATGAACCAAATGTTTAAAAATAATCTACTTATGTTAGAACTGTGCCAGAAGAAATCTCTGAAAATGAGAAGAAAAAAAAAAATCACAGAAGCAGGCTGGGCATTAGGCCACCATAGATCATGTATCATTTACTAACATGAGATCATGAGGTAGTCTTCTGAGGTGCTCTTGCTATCCTCATCATCCTCATCGTCGTCGTCGTCATCATCATCATCCTCATCATCATCCTCATCATCATCATCGTCGTCGTCATCATCATCATCTCCGTTCTTAATGGTAACGCTGGAAGGCATGGTCTCGTGTGTCTGGATGACGGCCTCTGTGTCCGTAACCATCACCTCCTCTGACACCAACTCGTGGTCCAGAGGACTGTCCTCAGTTGCAGACATAAGGTCTGTCACAAAGACCTGGTCAGGGACAGTCTCCTCAATCAGGTCAGCTGCCAAGACATGGTGGTCTGCATCCAGAGCCTCCTCAATGGCCACCTCAGCCCCCAAGATGGACTCAGACATGATTACGCCCTCAGAGGTGATCACATCTTCATGGCCAATGTCAGGCCCTTCCACCACTTCAGCCTCCAGACCATGCTCCAACAAGATGCCCTCATCAGACACCACGTCTGACACCAACACTGCCTCAGGCACCGACACCACAATGTGCTCACCGTCTATGTGTGCCATGCCCCCCATTCCCGCAACTGTAAAGACAGACGGACAGAACGGTGACACAAAAACTCAAAGATAACTAGATAAACCACACAAACCCCTCTGATGATTATAAACCACAAATTAAATGTGGTATCAGGAACTAGGGCTGCACAATATATCGCAAATTTACTGTCATCGCGATATCAACATGCGCAATATACATATCGCCAAAGACTGTCTGAACTGCAGTAAATGGTGTTTTTCCAAAACTCTTCACCCAGAGCCACAGAGAACAGGGCAAAAAAATCAGTGGGCAGTTTCTTCATCTTCTGTGCTGCTGTTATAGATTCTTCCTTTTGCTATTTTGTTCTGGCTAAGAACTTACTATAATTAAATTATGTTTACATTTATTTCAGATTTTAAATTATTTTTAAAATAGTTTTATGGGAGGCATTAAATGCTCTTTTTAAGTATATTCTTTAAAACAAAAAACATGTTGGAATGGAAATATTGCATTTAATTTTTTTCTGCATAGACTAGTCAGAGTCTGGAGTCTCTGTTACCAGAAAAATCCAAAGCAGAAAAACATTAAACACTATAAAGTCTAAGATTTTACTCACTTATCGCATGTGATATCGGCATCGCAACACTCAACTACATTATCGCATATCGCATGTTTTCCTAATATCGTGCAGCCCTATTAGGAATGCTTTTATAAAATTTAGAAACTATGATCATTTAGAAAAGATCACATTCTTTCACAACCTTCACTTACCAAAGTCTTGCATGATCATTGCATGGGGGATTTTCAAATCTTGGGAGTGAAGCTCCAAGACTCCTCCACCTTGATCCATTTTTTTTTTACTTTTCACAATGCTACAATCACCAATGGCAAAAAATTAAAAAAAACAGGTTAGCTGTTTTCAGATGACATCTGAGCGAAAACCCACAAATATCCCTCTTAGAAATCAATGGTGTTAAATATATCTGCCAACATACCTTCACATTTGGTGACTATTTGTTAATTTCTTCCAAACGTGGCAGCTACTAAGCAACACTGTACTTGTGTCATCTGGGAGGCACACTACAGAAAAAAGAGAGAAGGGCCTTAGCACAAGACCAGTGACTGCACTGTAAATAAAATGCATCAATTTACTGTTTATTATTAGACATATTTGTCCCATTATGTTGCATTCAGTCATTCCATCAGTACTAGATTAAGGAGAGTGGACATGTGTTGGATAATAGCAGACCAGAAGCCTTGTCTGTATAAACCTGCTGGCAGTATAAATGTATAAAACGTACACATGACCAGGAAAAGTGTTTCCTATTCGCTACAAAGTCACTTCAAACTGTGCAGAGGGAATTTCCAAAATGACGTAATGCCTCCGCCTCCCCAAAACATGGGACATTTGTTTCCAGCCGGCCATAAAGAAGTAATTTCAGGTGATTCTTGTGTCACAAACAAACAAGCATCAAACAATCGAGCGATGAAGTGTACTCCTTTGCAATAATTTAATGAAACCCGATCTATTTATTCATTTCCCTTCTCCTTTCTCTGCCTGTATCTTGCCACAGTTTTCGAGATGCGACATTCGATTCAGTTCACCAAACCGATTCTTTCAAACGACTCCTGTGAGTCAACGCTATCAGTGTAGTGCAGGTACAACAAGATTCAAAACAACCGAGTGAGTCTGACGTCGCTTTTAGAAGACACCAACACAGACTTGGCGTGAACAAAATCACCACAACAGACTGAATGTAAATAAAAACGACTTGCAAGATGTGCTTATTAAAGTGTAATGTGTCATACGATACATGCACACTACAGTGCACAGTGTGAAAACAGTGTGAGGCAGGCACCAACAGTCCAACAGTCATGACCTTCTGATTGTAGGGGCAACTCCCCAATAACCACCAGCTGCTCCACTGTGCACAACAGACAACGCCCTACAAGATATGCCTATCAGTACAGCATTATGTAGGGATTTATTACCTGAGGTTCATTAGATACCTTGTACCTACAACAAACTGCGTGGTAGAGCAGCTGGTGGCCTAGTGGTTAGGGAGTTGCCATCAGAAAGCCGTGGGTTTGAATCCTCGGACAGCTAGTGGCACCCCTGAGGCTCCCTTGAGTAACATACCCCACACGGCTCCCCGCTGCATCACTTGGTGAATGGGCTAAATGCAGAGAAAGAATTTCATGCTGTTCACACTGTGTGCTGTGGTGTGTTCACATCACTTATTCATGGGGTACCCCACTTCCATCATGCATTTCAGTGTCTTGCCTGTTCATCCCCACCCTTTTTTCAACTAATTATATGTTGTAGCCCAGAAATTATGCAAACCTCCCACCCATGGGACTACCAATATAGGAGTAATCTTTTTTTCAGGACCAGGCTTTGGGGGGACTTGTGGCGTAGTTGAATGGGTAAGACACTTGCCTCTGGATCCTGATTACCACAAAGTTGCAGGTTCAACCCCCCACTTTCAACCACTATGTCCATGAGCAAGACACTTAACCCTCAGGTACAATTATTAGAACTACTAATGACTGTTAGATACGTGCGTCTGCCAAATGCCACTTATACATTTAGATGCTTCCAAACAAGACTGATTTGACTCGCACAGGACTCGAGTGACACAGAAGAACCGATTCAGATGAACGATTCGTTCATGAGTCAGACCTCGCTAGAATCATGGCAATCTCTCTCTGTGGCGCGCGCCATCACGGAGCCGCTCGCGATGACGTGAACGGGCTGCATAATCTTATCGAAACCCCGACCGTGTTTGTTTTATTTTATTATTCTTCCTCTACACTCGAGTAACAGGGACCTTAAGAGTCAGACAGGGAGACAAGAGCCCGAGCGATAGACCGCCTAGAGGGAGAATGGCTGCCTGTTTTTATTCTCGAGCAGAGCTCAGCCGACATCTTGAGTTCCGCCATCTTAGTGAAGGCTAGTTAGCATCGGAGGCGTTAGCCAAGCAGAAAGAAGAGGGCTGTTAACGGTCGGATTCACATAAAAATCACATATAGAGCGAAAAATGTCCCTCGTAAGTTCCTCTAAAGCTCTAATATGTCGTGTAGGTGTTATATTTTGTCTCGTATTCGAGTCTTCCCGAGCTGAAGCGGAGCCGCCTGCTCCGTCCTGGGCTCCCTCCCGTCAGGCTCGGCGAGGCCCGGGCAGGCCTGAGAGGGCCCGCCGCTCCTCTTCTCACGCCATTCTAACGTCAACAGAGACGCTTTTTACCTGTTCTCAGGCTCCCTCCGGCGTGTCGGCCGGGCCCCTTGTGCTGGCTGATGCGTGCCGAGCGATTTGTGGTTATTTTGGTGCGGTAGCTCCGCCGCGGCCTGTACATCCTCTGAATCCCCGAGCAATGTTTTTTCCAGGCCTGGCTCGGCCAATCAGGCTGCGCGCTCTCAGCGCGGGGGGGAGGGGGAGAGAGCGCGCGCGGCCTGAGCCCTGACTGTTTACGTCACACAGAACCATAGTGAGAACCCACGAGCCCATCAGAACCTCCAATTTCCCAGCTTTTCATACACAATGCATTTTCATCCAAACTTTGATTTGCCAGCTTTTGTAGACACGACTCACTGCATTTTACAAGTTAAGAATTTTCCACAATACAGTCTGAAAAATTTGGGGCCTAAGGATGCAGATGTTAGATGTTTTTGTTTGGAGTTTCACAATTAATAATCAGTATTAAAGTATCATAGTCACACATGAACACACCACAAATTATGAACAAAGTGAAATTCTTCATTTGCATTGAACCCATTCACCAAGCGATACAGTAGTGTATGGGGCTATCTTTCTCAAGGGTACCTCAGACAACCCACAACTTTCTGATCGGAGGGGCCACTTCCTAACCACTAGTCTACCAGCTGCCCACTGCTTAACTTGGAGCATTGGCATAAAATTTAATTTAATGCCTTTTTAAGGTTCTGTTTTCAAAACACCAGTCTAAGAAACATATGCCTATGGATGCAAATATATTTTTGAATTTGCTTTAACAATTTTGTTATTAAAAAGCAGTTGAAATTTGCATTTCAGTAGGCAGTCAGCAACACCAGAGCCAGCCAGAGTGGGGTACTTTGCTCAAGGGCACCTCAGTGGTCTGGGATTTAAACCCACAACCTTCTGATCAGAGTGGCAACACCCTAACCACTCGGCCACCAGCTGCCCCATGTGCCAAGCTGGTGGCTGCCAACTGCTTCACTCGGTGTATTTTCACCAAACGTTCATTTGCCAGGTTGTTAGACACGACCAAATGCATTTTTGCAGGTTTGTAAAAGTTATAGGGGCTCAACCAACCAACGATGCGTTTTGATTTTGCTTTTACAATTTTGTAATTAATAAGTGTCACACTGTGAAATTCTCTCTGGATTTAACCCTTTCACCCACCAGCATGGTGCCCAGAGAGCACAAGGGTACCTCAGCGGTGCCACTGGCAGTATTGGGATTCAAACCCACAACCTTCTGATTGCAAGGGTAACTCCTTAACCTCTATGCCACCAGCTGCTCTTACCCTATGATGTAGCGGTAACGAGGGGTGGTAGTAGCCTAGTGGGTAAAACCCTTGCCTGCAACTCGGTGACCACAAAGTTGCAGGTTCAAACCATCACTTTCTACCATCGGGCTGTTGAGCAACATACGTAATCCTCAGTTGCTCCAGGGGGACGGTCCCTGTAACTAATTATTTTTAAGTTGCTGTGGATAAGAGTGTCTGCCAAATGCCATAAATGTAAATGAGGAAGGCATACGGGACAGACTATAAACAGAGGCGTGTTACATGTTACTGACTATAAACTTAAGTCAGAGAACCCACTGCTCCACTAGAATATATTTTTGTAAAAATACATAAATTTTACTCTGTAGCTTTACTGGCCTTGATTTTCAGTTAATTTCCCCCTCAAACTTAGCTGAAAATGCCATGCAACATGCAATTTTACCCCTAAAGTTTAAATTAAATATCAATTCTAAAATTAACCATAAAAAGTGGTAATTTAGGTGCATTAAAAATACAGAACAGCTCTATCAAAGAACTCTAGATACTAGTTACATATCAAGTTTCAAACACGCAGAACATCCAGCCATGCCTAAAATAAAATGGCATTTATGTTTATTGTTGAAATTCCATTATAACTACAGGTCCCAGTTTCCTGAGGCGGTCCATTTGAAATTCCACAGATAATCTCTAGTGTATTTTGCATACCGTTACTCCTTGATGTTACAGGCATTCAAAACTATTCACATATTCATCAAGGAGTGGTGTAAAGAGCACAGTAACAAACAGAGGAAAAAGAATTATTACCGTAGTACCTTGGCACATACACATCAATTTTATCACAATTTTTTTTCTCTTCTGAGATCACTTTGAGGCAAAAGAGGACTTCTTAGATATTGCATCGTTGTGCCTCAAAAATGCAATTTAGATAGCATTCTTGGTACTTAAAACACAGCAGCCACTTTAAGTTATTCGAAATAAAGTGTCTAGGAACTCAATTCCCGACGTCGTAGTTAAAATAATATAACGGATGTTCCAAGTGTCATTACAAGACAACACAAACTAAAATGCCTAGAATTCCAGCAGCTTCTCCAATTCGCATAAAAATAAAAGTACACTGGTGATTTAAAAACAAAAATAATTACAACTTATTTTACAGTCTGTAGGAGCAAACTGTAATCTTGCCGTTTTTGCATCATCTTTCCTCTGGCTTGTGTGGCAGTGGGGTAAAAGGAGTCATGCTGTGGTAAAACTTTCTGGGCTTAGCCTGTTTATATGTCTTTCTGGTCCTTTAGTGGGGACACTGTCTCCACCGTCTCACTTTCAGAGACAGCGGTGACAGCGATGGTGTTTTCTAGGAATTAGTGAGGGGGTGGGGGGTGCTGAGAGGAGGAAAAAGAAGGCAGCACCTACAGCAGGGGATAGAACAAGCG
>JBBPCW010000031.1:15505874-15517429 GCA_037974425.1 Phenacogrammus interruptus
TTCATTGGACCTGAACTGTTTGAAATTCGATTAAATAAAGCTTGAAACATTGGGGTGTTCTAAAACTTTTGACCGGTCATGTATATTTAAGAGATAATTCCACAATTCCAGATTCCTTCTCAACCTTGTACTACTAAACAGTGAAGCAAATTAAAAGCTGTATATTATATGGTTATGCACTTTGTCTCAGCAATAATATTTGGGTTTTTTTATTCAACAAAGGCAAACCATGTTTGCCCTACTGTATGTTTATTCCAAGTTAATGGCTAAATTTATCTCATTCCAGTTGGGTGGGTTTTACGTGCATATACTTCCTTCCTCATGTGGGCAACAGCCGATAGTTTGCTTAAAGGATCACATTCACTCTGTTATGGATCAGGTTAACATTGTTCTAAATCCTTAATCTTTATTTCTTTACATTGCAGTGTAAATTTCTGCTCGTTTTTGTCAAGCCCTGCTCCATAGCCCACTTCTCTAAAGATCTGTGCATTTCCCCAGCCATCACTATGCATTTGGCTCACCGTGCGAGCCTCTCAGACTGAGGCCGAGCCTTAAACACACACCCTTGATCATTAGACGACAAAGTCGAAGGAGTGCTTCCTCTGAGCTTCGGGATTAGTCAAGCTCTGATGTAAATACGGAGCGAATCGATATGTGGCTTGTGAGTATTTGCATCCCTCCTCTGAGAGTCAAGTTCATTAAATGCTTCAAAAGCTACTGTGTGGATGAAAGCTGCATTCTGACACAAAAGGCGGCTGTAAGGGTGCTCATCCGCTCATTTAGGGAGATACAAAGGCACTAGAGTCCCACTGGGAAGAACAATAATATGGACTGCAGCATTGAGGTCACAGGTCTAGAATGAAAGGCAGGTCAGTGGTGTTTACACTCTTGGCGCCATCAATCAGCCTTCAGTCAGAGTTCAGAAGGAGAACAACTTGTATTCACTTTTTAACAACTAACCTATTTCTTCTAAAGTGGAAAGAAATACCACCAAGCAAGCTATCCAAGATTATAGCTATGCTCTTCATCCACTGTTCCCACTATTTCTCTACTCCTACACCCCTTATATGTAAAAAAACAAGATCACATGTGGTCCAGGTCCTGCTAAAGCCGTTTACTAGCCAGCCCAAATCAGATTACACAGTTTAAACAGATTACAGAACATTGTGGTCATGCTAACCTCACACACCGGCATATGGCCAGACTACTAATGCGAAACCGAGAACAAACTATCGCCGCTTTGGCCGTCCAGCCTTGAATAAGCCTCTAACTGGCCGTCAGAAAAACAATACGGCACTTATGTCCAAATTAGGCCTGTAACCCAAATCCCAGACAAGCTGAAACCATGCGGCCATTGCAGCTCTGGCAACTAAGAACTAAAAATCTAGATTATTTGGATTAGCCACATTCCATTACTGACATTTTTTGATAATCATACCTTCATTAAATAAAACTTAAGTGGGTGAAAACAATGCGCTTCTGACCACAGTTACAATTACATTCAGGGCATTAAGGCCTCTGTACTGTAATGAATTTTAGACCAGTGGTCCCCAACCTTTATTTGGTCACGGACCAGTTTAATATCAGAAACTATGTTCACGGCCCGGCCTTTAAGGAGCGGCAGATAAATACATGTATACGTATTTATACAAATAAACGATACGCATAAAAATGGGGATATTGTAAAAATATAATAATGGGGTATCTTTAAAATAAAATAATAATTGTAAATCCAATGTGTACTCGCAGCTTTATTAACAGCATTTTCATACAAGATTATTTTTCTGTGCAGCCCGCACACCGGTACCACATGACCCACGGGCCGGATTTACATTAAATTGTGCGCTCAACTTAACTTCATACATTTACACACAAGGAGTGCCAAAATGATGTGAATCCTCATTGAAAATTCACGGTGCATATGTTATCCCAGGAAGAAACCAATACTAAAGGTTCCACATTCCTAGTGGCTCTGTTAAGAGAAGCCTGACGGCTCACTGTCAAGACGCCTCAGCCACGAAAGGCTCTGCCCCCACACTCACACACTGACGTTGGCTGGGCACTCCGTGCAAACAGAGGCGGCTTCCACCCACAGTGAGTGATCACTGAGGCGTGCAGTCAGACCACTGCCACACACTCATTACGCTACCAGCAATATGCATCATAGCTTAGTAAACAACCATACTTTCCTATTTTTCCTCGGACAAATGCAAAGCTAGAGGCAGGACAAAAGAAAATTCAGTGGAAGCCTTGGTCTGAAAATCGTTACATTTTTGTCCTAATATATTAAGATTAGGCTGACTGCTACAATTAAATAAAAACTGCTGGAAGGGACTAACAAGCTGGAAAAAAGCTAATTACTATTATACACTACTGTTCCACAATACATGATTTGAAGGCACTATAAAGGCACTATAAAAGGTTTATATCTGTCCTCTATTCAGTAACACTGTTATTTTCTGTTATGTGGCTTCAGCATCATGACTAACTCAGTTTTAATATATTTTTATGGGCATTAAGATGAAAAATGTATTCATGTAAACCACAATGAAAACATTATTTGAGTCAAAGTGATACAGGGAGGGAAGTTTTAGCCAAGTTATATCACTGATTCATCAGTGCATTTGTGTGACAGTGCATCTTGTAATCATTGTATATAGCAATTACAATACTACAGTTTTGTCCATATAATACAGGCTAGTGCTGCACAATATATCGCAAATTTTCTGTCATCGTGATATCAACATGCACAATATACATATCGCGAAAGACTGACTGAACTGCAATAAATGGTGTTTTTCCAAAACTCTTCACCCAGAGCCACAGAGAAGATTGTTAGAATGGAAATATTTGTTTTCTGCATAGACTAGTCAGCTTCTGGAGTCCATGTTACCAGAAAAATCCAAAGTAGAAAAACATTAACACTATAAAAGAGAAGTTTTTACTCACTTATCGCATGTGATATCTCCATCGCAACACTGAACTACATTATCGCATGTTTTCCTAATATCGTGCAGCCCTAATACAGGCCTACGAAATATTAGAATTAAATATTGGAAACATACCAGCTGTCATCCTCCTCAGTCTCAACACAGTCTTCCAAGTCCAGCACATCCACCTCATCCAAAGCGGACTGGTCCATGCCTGGATCGCTTCCACCAAGTGTTTCTGAATCATAGCTATCAGGAGAAGGTGTAGTCTGAGATTGTCCCTGTGTTTGTTCCAGCCCGGTGCCACATGGTAGACTCAAGAACGGGGAGCAATGTGGCCCGTCCTCTTCATCCTCCAGCCTCACGGCTTCGGGAAGCGGAGACATATCTTCACTACTACTGCTGTCTTGAGGAGGGGACTGCTCAAAGTCTCTGCTAGTGAGGCTGTCCCTGTCCTCAGGCCTCGCAGAAGAGCTTGGCACCCCTTCGCACAGTGTTCTCTCATTAATGTTACTGCCTGGCGGGAGGTTGCTGATGGCGGCCCTGAGATGATGTTTGTTCCCTCTGTTGCGTAAGCTCTGATTCTGAACCTCCAGCCGTCGCACCAGCTCCTGCAGCTTACGGACCTCCTCCAGTTCCACCCCGGCCATCTCCTGCTCCGACTCAAATCCTGGCTGTGCGCTTGCCATAAGCCCGCTGGTGCTGCCATTGTCTGCCTGCTGGAGGACGTTTCCACTGTCCGGAACCACCATTCTCACACTCTGTGGAATTTAAAGAGGCTACATGTGTGTACAATTCATCATGAAAATGAGATCATATGATAAAAGTTCACTCACAAACAGGGACAAAAAGTCTCTCTTACAACTCACATTTTCTCAAAAATGTTACACCAAACGGCAGAAAAATCACTTACAAGTTGTTGTTTAACCAAAGTGATTTCCTGTTTCCTGATTAAAGGTAACAATAGTAGTTAACACCTTGAGCCAGGAACAACAGTGGTCAAATTGGACCATCAAGGACAGTAGTAATGGTCATCACCTTGAAACATCAGAGGTAAATCCAGGCAAGTGTGGTTTCGAACTGAACTGAAATACCACCAGGTATTAAGTTTTCATTTCAGACCAGCAAGAACTTTCTTTCCTGAGACTCTTACAACATTAAATGTCCCATCTTGCAGCACTTTACTACTGGTTTTAACTCGGAGTTCAGTGGAAAGTCAGTTAGTTGCCCTTGTCTTTGACTTTGGAAACCAGCATACCTAACAAAGTTAAATTAACTGCCCTACTAAACTGTCTGTATACAAAACATTAGAAAACATAAACCATTTTAGTACATTTCTGAATCGAATGTTATAGTAGGAAAACTGAACATCGTCTCAAGAACACGAACCAACGTAATTTACTTACAAGTATAACATAGATTTTTTTTAAAAATCCAGTCCAGTATTCAAAAGCCGGCAATTGCAAGACAGCATAGGTGGTGTATAAGCATTTATTTGAACAATAAGCCACCGTTCCTCCCTTGATTTTGATCGTTAGTTTGGGATTTGTAACCTGAACTTAAACTATCCCTAAATGTAAATGCTGTTTTATGAATTACACGCTCGGGTGTACTGCTGTGGCTGCAAAAAAACAGAAAAAGCATCTCCCAAATGGATAAACATGCCGCTTACAATATAATACCAGCCCATTTTAACGAAAAGTATTATTTAAAAAAATAATAATAACATGTCACCTCGTTAGCGAACAGAAAAACAAAACAAAGCTAATGTAAGCGCCGTTGCTGCTGCTGTGACCCTCGTTGTCCAATGACTTCTGAAATTAGCTCGTTAGCTGAAAAAGCCACAATAAAAAGCCTTACCTCTTCGATTTCGTCCACTTCTACAGTTCAACGAGGGCCCAGGTCCAACATTTAAATGTAAACACGTAAAATAAATCAACAACCTCCCGTTGCTATGCAAGAATCTGGCTAGCAACCTTCAGCTACTCGGCTAGTTTGCTTTTTTTCCAGTTTGTTATCGAGCAGAGTTTGATTGACACTAGTTGAACCAATCATATTTAAGGGCCCGCCCACTGCAGTCACCCCCTTGGAGGTGTAGCCCCGCCTGCTGGATGCTTCAAGTAACCTGTTCTTCTGTTGGTCCTCCAAAGCTGCAAAGACTCACTTGATACAGGAGATGGCACCAATGCTTCAAGTTCGATCACAGGGTACTTCAAATTGACACGCTACTGAAAGTACTGGGACATGCCTCTTATTTCGGAGTTTCTTCCTTTCTTCCAGTAAAGGGCTTAATCTTAATGTTTCAGCAGACCAAAACATTTTGGACACCATTCTTCCAACTTTGGGGAAGAACCTTTTCTATTCCAGCTCGACTGTGCCCCAGTGCACAAAGCCAGATCCATAAAGACATGCTGGAGGAGTTCAGTGTAGAAGAACTTGACTGGCCACACAAGAGTCCCGACCTGAACCCCATCCAGCACCCTTGGGATGAACTGGAACGGAGATTGTGATCCAGACCTTCTCGCCCAACATCAGTGTCTGAGCTAATAAATGCTCTACAGAATGAATGAGGATTTCCTAATATAAACTACATTTAATCAAATAAATATCGTACTTTTCACTTCACCTGCATTTCTGTAAACGGTCACGCGCACACTCTTACGCACACTCGCACGCGCACACTCTCACACACACTCCCACGCGCACACTCTCACGCACTCCCTCATGCGCACACTTTTACGCACACCATCATCAGGTCATGTGTGCCAACAATGAAACAATGCGGTGAAAGAAAATGTACTTTTTATACTTAAGTATTGTTAAAAGCAAGTACTTCCGTACTTTAACTTCAGTAAAAACGTGACTGTACGACTTTCACTTGTATTGGAGTAACGTTTGGAATCTGTACGTTTACTGAAGTAATGGATGTGAGTACTTTGTCCACCTCTGCTTAAAGTGTATTTCTTTACAGTGACAGAGATGGCAACCAGGGGTCGCAGTGTTTACAATGCAACTATAGATATTTTATTTACCCGAAACGTCTTTCCTGTTTTACTATGCAACACCCTGAAGGAACCGCTCCACGATGAATGGAGTTTAAAAGCCAAGACCTTTGCTGTGAAATGATCTACAGAAATGTATTGAGCCAGAATTTCTCTCGTTGTAAATGATAGTTTAATGTTTCTAAATGTCTTTCACAATAAGGATTTACATGAAATTATTATGAATGTGCTGCCTAATGCCCTAAGGTTTGGGCTTAATGTATTTCATAATAGCCCCACCTAAAGAAAACGTTTTTGTCCGATCTGCCACTATGTTACCATTAGCAACATCACAAGTGATACTGAGTTCGGCGAGCAAATTAAATTAGAAACTGGAATTTGTGTTTCTTTACAATAAAACATTGAACATCGATACCTTCTGAATGACTTGAAGATATCAGCAATTGAATTTTGCAGAAACTTTGCAAGATTACAAAAAATCCCCATTAAAACAAAAATGAACGTGCTATTATGAAGTGATTTAAAGTGTCAGTTAAACAATAGCGTATTTGGCTTTGAAAAATAAAGGGTTGTTATTTCCTATAATTCTTGAAACAGCAGCTAATGGACCAAATCCCAAAAAGGAAACCGTAAGTGTACCTGAAGTCAAGCAGGTGTTTACTGTTTGTTGTTCAGTCGGATACACAGAACCCTGGGAAATTAAACAGTGTTGCTCAAGGACCATTTTGCAACACAAAGAGCACAAACTGAACATCACAAAGTACAAAAACAGAACACCACAAGACCACACAAGTGCGGTCAGGTCAGGACTAAAGAGAGAGCGCAAAAATATGAGCAAGAGAACAGTAGTACACTGATGACCTGTCAACAGGAGCAGTAACTGTACCAGTGTGAGAGAATGCAGAATTATAAAATACTGTATTCCAGCCGTCATTAAGTGTGCAGAGAAATGCACAGAGTGAGGTAAACAGCAATAAAAGTGCAAGCAGTCAGGGCAGCTGGTCGTCTAGGATTAGAGATTTGTGATCAGAAGGTTGTATGTTTGAATCCTAGGACTGCTAGTGGCACCACTGAGGTACCCTTAAACCCCACACACTGCTCCCCGGGGGGCTGCCTGCCGCTTTGCTTGGTAAATGGGTTAAACACAGAGAAAGAATTCCGTGCTTTGGTGTGTTCGTGTATGACAAATGGTCACTTTACACACAGCGGAATAAGAAAAATTACACAGTGGGTGTGGCCTAGTGGGTAGGATACTTGCCTCTAGACCAAGAGGTCATGGGTTCGAATCCTACCTTCAGCACCACCACTGGGTTCCTGAACAAGACCCTTAACCCCAAGTTGCTCCAGGGAGAGACTGCCCCCTGTAGGTAGGGAATGGAAGTCACTTTCGATAAAAGCGTTTGATAAACTCCGTAAATGTATTAACATTGTCTACTGAGGGCTAAGTGTCTTTGAACACTTTAGTGTGTGTGAGAATGTGAGAAAGGAAGCAGTTCATATCAGAGTTCCTCTCTGAATAGATGGTTGTTGACTTCAGGAGGACACGATGGCTTCTGGTTGAGTCATATAATGATGGTCCTGGAGACTTTCTGATACAGTCAGTCATAGATTCTGTGCACTCCTGTGAGTGATATAGTCTGAGTATCCGAGGCACTGCACAGCCTTCACTGCAAAGTCCAAGTAGGCTGCCCCTGTGGCCCCTCGCATCAAGTTCAAAACCTTAACACTCGCCTTCAAGGCTAAGAATGGATTTGCACCTCCTGACTTGTCTGCACTGGTCCTCTCAGGGCTTCAAGCACCGCTCATCTAGAGCCTCCACTGCTCAAAGAAGAGGAAGACCTGCATCTAGACGCTTTTCGGTCTTGGCCCCCCAGTGGTGGAACGAACTCCCTCTTGCAATCAGATCTGCAGTCCTTCGCCTCTTCAGGCGTCGTCTGAAGACCCGCCTCTTTAAGGAACATCTTGGTGACTAACCCAGTCCTCCCACACATCTCTTATACATCTTTTCCTCTATATTCAACAAATCCCTCAGACATTCACCCTCTTAACTGCTGTTCCTTACCTGTGTATTAATCTCTGACTTGCTGTTTCTCTCTGACAGGGTTTGTTATGGTGTGTAACTCCAGCAGTAACTTGGTTAAAAAGCTGTTGTTGATTTAAGTTTAGTTTTACAGGTTTAAGAACAGTTGTGGACTTTGAGCACTGATATACGTCACTCTGGATAAGAGCATCCGCTAAATGCCGTAAACGTAAGTTACAGTTCAGTTGAACCTAGACCATCATATTGTAGTTAATGGTAACTGAACAACTAAGGTTCTGCTCACCTTCACTATTTTTTCATTTAATAGAACACCAGCTGGTAGCCTAGTGGTTAAGGCGGTCACCCTGCGACCAGACAGTCCGGGTTTGATTCCCAAGCCAGCTAGGGACTGCTGAGGTACCCTGAGCAAGGTATCGTCCCCACACACTGCTCCCCGGGCGCTGTGTTCATGCCTGCCCCCTGCTTCACTTGGTGAATGGGTTAAATGCAGAGGTTGACACTGTTCACACTGTGTGCAGTGGTGTGTTCACATATGACAAATGGTCACTTTCAGTGGCTCATATCAGTTTCATCAGCAGTGGGAAGTAGGGGAGTGGAATTACATTATTTTTATTCCAGTGCATTCAAGCATCAAAGTGGGGAAAAATAGTGAAAGAAAATAGTGAGGAAACCTCAGGACCTTCTGGGTCTTTAGACATAGCCTTGGGCTTGGTAGGAATTTAAGAGGGCAGGCTTCCCTTTATCACAGAGGCAAGATTCAATTGTTCCAGTACTCTGGGCAGCAATAAACCACTCATGAGAGAAATCAATACAATGAGCAAATGAGCAATAAGCAAAGGGGGAACCCCAAAACTCCAGCTTGTAAAAGCCGCTCCTGGCTCCAGTGTAAAATTAATTTTCATTTGCATGTTTGTTCTGAGCGTGCAGGTTGGTTGACCTTTTCCTGTTGTGAAACATTTTCATACAGCACTAGAGCTCGAGAAAAGACCCCAAACCATGAGTCTCAAGACCCCAAACCAGTCAAATATTTGTTATTGTGTATTGTACGCCTCAAATAAAACTGTCTTTTAAACACTTCAATACTAAATGCCTTTTACTTCAAATGTACACATTTCATCTAAAAAATAGTCATGCTCACCAGTATTAGCTTAGGGCCACCATGCCTCTGTAAAAGAACAGTGTTTTTATTTATTTGATTTTTTTTACATTTTTACATTTATGGCTCACACTTAAGGCCTACCTCTGACCGTCATAGTTCACCACAGTAAGAAACAGGAATATCTAAGGCCATAGCACAGTTAACAGATTATATAAGATATAACTAGATAACATGATGTATTTATGCTACAAAACACAAGAAACACAAGTATCGCAGGTAACATTATGTCTGTGGTAAAGCAATGGAACCCCAGATTTTGAGGCGAAAGTGGTTTCATTTTGACAATTCCTTCTGCAAAAAAAAAAAAATTATTTGGTTTCAAAATCAGACCAGTTTGGCTGCGGTGTGAAAAATAATCTTAAAAAAAGTTACATGCAGTTTTCGTTTTCGTTCGTTTTGTATGAGCTAAGGTAGAAAATTGCAGTTAGCAATTTGTGTAGCACATGGTGCTCAGTGGTTCAGATTTTGCCATCTCATGCCCAATACACGGATCAAATATCCTCCTTTTTTGTGGCAATAAATATTTTTTGGGATGTTTTCACACAAGGGGACTCAGGGCAGGTTGTAGCCCACCTGAAAGCACTTTTTTCGAATTCCACACCAGGGTTGAGCCCCGTACTCCAAGAGCGATTTCTTTGCGGTCATTTGTATTTTTTAGCCCCAGTAGATCAGGGATAATTTCCCGAAAACCGCTCATCTTGCCGCTGTGTCCCAATACTTTTGTCCTGCCACCTTCCGAGTTGCATAATTTGGCGGGGAATTTAAATTAAAAGAGGCGAATACGGGTTTACCTTTACCTTTTCTTTAAGGGTGATGCATTAAACTGAGTTTCAATTGACAAAGTGTTCTGGGAGCAGGTTTGGGGGCATATTTAGGGTTTATACTATAAAAATAGCCATTTTTAGGCATTTGTTTAACCAAAACACAACAACGTAGTTTTTCACTATACAGGGGTGCTCTTGGAACATAAACTACATTTACTGTACAGGAATTAAGGTGTGGCATTCATCTACAACCTCTACATCAAGATATAAGTGTTTGGTATAAGCACAGTACCATTCAAACCTGTGGTGGGCTTCACTTTATGTGTATCTCTTTTCAAAGCAGTCACTTTGTCTTGTGCTGAACTAAGCTTTGCCACTGAAAACGAACCAAGCATAACTGAAACTCTGCAACTGAATTTAAGTACATGTTGCTTATTTGATACAGGCTCTGGAGCTTCAGTACCAAGAGTATGTTGACTCTGTACTGAGGATTACCAATGATTAAGCAAATGCAGTGAACCAGTACCAATAGTTCAGAAGAGTTATGAAGGCTCCGCAGCATTCAGTACTTTCCAATATGATCCCAATTATGATAGATGATAGAAGTGTTTTGGAATGTACGTGGGTGCAAGAGGTGTAGGCTACTCATGTACTGGCATGTAAGAGCCTGCACCATGGTGCAGAATCTTTGCCAGATGTGTTTGATGGATAGCCTTTGGGTTATAGAAGTTATCTTTTTGTGAATGGAAGGTTTTTATGTTCCACAGGATTTTTATCGCTATTGTTGTGATTACCATTTGGTTATTATGACAATAAATACAGAGCCTTTATGGTTTTGAGCAGGTGGTCACATAAAGTGCTGAAGTAGAGAATAAGTAAATTTTCATTTTTGCTAATGTTGTACCTGTTGTCTGAAAGGGCTGCCCACTGTTAACCTGGAACGAAGATATTCACAAAAAAGTAACTGCATTAGATACACCTACCATGTATTTATACTGTCTTTTTATCAGCTCTACTTAGCATATACATATATGCACATATACAGTAATGCCCCAGTTTTACAGGATCAGGAGTCACGGATTCAGTCACACGCTGATTTTTATTGAGAACCAAACTCATAGTTTTATGTGGACATCCCCACAATAACGCAGAAACTGCAATTATCCTCCGACTTTTTTGCTTTTTTGTGGCAATAAATATATTTTTTCAGCATGTTTTCACCCAAGGGGACCCATTCACCTTGCCGCATGTCCCAATACTTTTGTCCCTGAC
The DNA here is from genome assembly GCA_037974425.1 of Phenacogrammus interruptus. NCBI lineage: Eukaryota > Metazoa > Chordata > Actinopteri > Characiformes > Alestidae > Phenacogrammus > Phenacogrammus interruptus. The sequence continues at coordinate 15,517,043 of JBBPCW010000031.1, forward strand.
CTTCCGAGCACTCAGACACTTCAAACTCCACAGTTCGGTAGATCCCCAGGAAACCTTTCCAACGAGCCCTCATTTGTAATTTTAGCCCCAGTAGATCAGGGGTTATTCCCCCCGAAAACCCCCCGCATTCAGATGCATCCATCTTTGAAAGCAATCCGGGTATAAACTTTTGTCCCGCAACCTTCCAGGTTGCAAATCTCGGCCGGGAATTTAAATTCTAATACAGGTTTACCTTTACATTTTCTTTAAGGGTAATGCATTAAACTGAGTTTTAAATGAAATTAAATTGATTTGGGGGCAGATTTAGGGTTTAGACACATCTAACCAATTAGACAAGCTTGTGGGCGTTATTGGTGACAATGAGTTGGTGTTCCAAGTCCTTCCTAG
>JBBPCW010000031.1:15601884-15616560 GCA_037974425.1 Phenacogrammus interruptus
GCACACTTATGGGAACTCCTGCTGCAGAGTTGGGAAGAACTTTCTGCCGAATGAACATTGAGACACTGAACCGCTTGGGTTTCAATACAAACAAACAGAAAAAATAGGATGTTCTAAAACTTTTGACCGGTAGTGTATTTTTGTTGCTGGCATGCCCAGCTCACAAATGTTTCTTTATAGAGAGACAGATGAGCGAGTCAGGACTGTATTTTTGATTCTCCCCGGTCCTCAGGGCGTGCAAATCACCTCAGCACCAAACAAAAGCCTCCACTGTCTCCTACTCAGTGACTAATGGGGAGTTCATCTGGAACCACTAAGCACTTCACTCCAGATTTAAGGCAAAAACCTCCTCACCTCCAGTTTACTCTCTCTCTCCCTCTGCTACAATCATCGATTCTACTGTGCTTTGTGTGCAGCAGGTTATTCGTTTGAGTGCTATCCTGAGGTGTATGAGGGAAAACTACAGCCCCTGGTTGTACTTTTGCTCCTGCAGCTCCTCCCAGAGCAGTTCACCTGTCCAGCCTTCTCCGCCAGGCCAAATAGGTTCTGACCAGCTCAGCACATCAGAATAATTCAGACTGCTCTGGATTAGACACACGCTGGAGGTGATGCGCACCAGCAGGTATTTGATATTAATTGCTTTCAGTCTGGCTTAGTAGCTTCCATTGTGCTGGATGCGTAGGCCGACACATTACTGAAGCTATTTTAGTGTTGGAGAACGAGGAGCAAAGCCGACCGTATGATTACTGCCATCTCTGAGGATGACGGCGACTCCTGCCGAGAGATGGATTGCAGGATTCATGCACTGCAGATACAGAGGGAGTGAGGGAGGGTGGGAGGACAGAGAGAAAGAGAGAGAGAGAGAGAAAGACATAGAGAGAGAAACAATGTAAAATCTGAGAGAGTGAGAGAGAGAGAGAGTGTGACAGAGAGACTGAGAAAGACAGAGAGAGAGAGAGAATGTGAAATATGAGAGAAAGAGAGAGAGAGAGAGAGAGAAAGAGAGAGATCGAGACTAAGTGAAAAGTGAGAGAGAGTGACAGAGAGAGAGAGAGAGAGAGTGAGTGTGTGACAGAGACAGAGAGAGAGAGAGAGGGAGACAGAGAGAGAGAGAGAGAGAGACAGAGAGACAGAGAGAGAGAGGGAGACAGAGAGAGAGAGAGACAGAGAGATAGAGAGAGGGAGACAGATAGAGAGAGAGAGAGAGAGACAGAGAGAGAGAGAGAGAGAGACAGAGAGATAGAGAAACATATGCACTGCCGAGTAAAACTTGAGGAGCTGATTCATCATTGTGAGGGTGTCGACCGGAGCAGGCAGTCTGTTTGTCGACTGCAGGTTTGCTCAGTTAAATTTTAAGTTATGCTGAGATTGTTCTGGGGTCAAAACAGAGGCAGGAATAAACTGAGAAATCCTGGCTCAGAAAACAGAATCCAAGAAAAGCAAGGGTTTAAAAAGTTTACAGCTTAGAAATGCCCTGGGATAAAGGCAAGACGTCACAAACAGACAAAGAAGAACCACTTTTGCTTCCATTGATTACTCCATCACTTCCTAACTGTGTTGGTGACTAAACTGCCACATTAAGACTTAAAGCCAGAAATCTAAAGGCCTAAACAATGAGAAAACACTCTCAGCCAAAGCATATAGAACCACCTTATGTTTGTTAAGCAACCAAAGACCATTAAAAGTTTGGTTTCATTTCTTCATCAGGAAATTTCAGAATATTACATGTTTCCATTGAACTTTATCATATTTATTTTTACTGAAAAAAAAAGGTTTATCCACCTCAAGGGAACATATAAATTTTGAATTTTGGATATTTTATTCAATATCTTCTTGTTCATGATGACTTTCTGCATGTTAGTCTGCATTACACATACCAACTGTAGATAGATATAACCTAGATATATTCTGATTTATCTCAAACCCAGCACCGCAGGGAGGAGAATCAAACCTCTAGAAATTGCGTCAGACTGCCCTATCAGCAAATTTGCTTTTCCCTGTGGTTTGCAGACTTTAGAACCACCTGACTGAGCAGCAGCTAACAGTGACTATTGGCTAAGTGTTCTTTGTGTCATAAAAATCAAAACAGGGCCAAAAAATACATTGGTTCAATGACCCTAAGGCTCCTATGGGATTGTAGTAGTATGTTACTGCTAAGCCAGTGGCACATTTTTGGCTGTTCTAGCTCAAAATGTAAAACTGCTAAAGACATCCCACGGTTTATCTGCAGCTTTGGAAATATAGCATATATTTAAGTGAAGTGAAAATTTATCATACGTGAACACACCACTGCACACAATTCAACCTCTGCATTTAACCCATTCACCAAGTGAAGCAGTGGGGCAGCCAGAAACACAGCACCCGGGGAGCAGTGTGTGGGACGGTACCTTGCTCAGGGTACCTCAGCGGTGCCAAGCGGTCTTGGGGAATGGAACCCAGACTTTCTGGTCGCAGGGCGAATGCCCTAACCACTAGGCCACCAGCTGCCATATTTCACTGTGTATGGAGCATTCCTAGAGTTACTAGAGTGACTGGTCGTGGTGGTGGTGGTGTCCTTGAGATTTTGGGTTCGAATCCTACCTTCAGCATAACACCACTGCGTTCCTAAGCAAGACCCCAATTTGTTCCATGGAGTCTGCCCCATGTAGTTAGGGAATAGAAGTCGCAACTGATTAAACTGCTTTTCATATTCGGAGTTAGTGATAAAGGTCTGGAGGGATATTGTAAATCAAATTGCGATTGATTTGATTCCCCCATCACTTCCTAACTGTGGTGACTAAACTGGTACATTAAGACTTAAAGTCAGAAATCTGAAGGCCTAAACAATGAGAAAACACGCTCAGCCACATACAGTAATCCTTCACTTTCAGCGTTGTTGTGTTTTGGTAAAAAATGCCTAAAATGCCTATTTTTATAGTGCAAACCCTAAATCTGCCCCAAATCTGCTCCCAGAACACTTTAATTTCAGTGTAATGCATTACCCTTGAAGAAAATGTAAAGGTAAATAAATATTCAGAATCAGAAAACTTAATTGCTTAAAAAAACATTAGCATTACGGGTTAGCATTAGCAGTGTGCGGCAAGCAAATACAAAGACTCGTACACAAAAGAAAGGTTGAAATAACTCTCTCTACCAACATGTTTAGACAGAGCACAGCTTACTAATACTAAATACACTGAGATAACTGTTGAAAATTGGCAGTGGGGGTTAAACACTAAAATATGAGGACAAGACACAGAACAGTCATGCTACATGCTGCAGTAGCTTCTTCTTCTTCTTTTAATGGCGGTTGAGAACTTTTCAGTGTATTACTGCCACCACTGGACTGGATGAGGTAATACAGTTCGGTTCTCAGAAAAATCTGCGTTAGACTGAAACCATAAATGCTGATCTGCGTAAAACTGAGGGGTGACTGTATAACTAAATAACACAAAGAAGCAAAAATGAATAAGATATTCTGTTGTTTTTGTGTATGATGGTCATGGAAAGGCCTTCCAACAAAACAAGTGGCAAACTGGAGCTCTGTAAGGTTTCAGCCTTCAACAAATTATAAATTTCAGTCTACTCATAATAAGCTCAGGGGTCAAACCTGGGGTCGACCCAGCAGCTCAGGAGGGCTGTTTTTTGGTTCAGCCTTATTAGCGTTTATCACTCAGTCTCAAGGGGAGTAAGCTTCAATTACCATCCCCAATGTGCTGCCAGCCAGCCAGCAAAAAAAAAAAAACTGTTTTCAGAAGCACTTCTGAAATTAAAACAGCTGGTAAAAATACATGTTGCCTTTTATTATTAGACTGAAATGCTGAGAAAGAGCATTTCCTTTGACACGGCAAAGCGACTGAAAGATGTGGAGAGGCCGGTTGGAAAAGGTCGTTTTAGGGTGAGGAAAGACTGCGTGTGTGGTTTACTGACTACTGAGGCAGACGCGGAGTGTGTTCTAATGATACACTGTGTTTGCACACGGCTTCGCCTTATCTGCTGTTCAAGCCAAAGCACTATGGTGACAACTAGATTAGGGCTAATATTTGTCTTTCTGACTGTGTGTTTACATGCACGGTAGGGGAGGGAGAAGCAGAGAGAGGGACTGATAGAGGAGAGAGAGAGAGAGAGAGAGAGAGAGAGAGAATGGGAGAGAGACAGACGAAAGAGAGACAGACGAAAGAGAGATGAAGACTAAGTGAAAAATGAGAAAGTGAGAGAAAGAGAGATGGGGACTGATTGAGAGAGAGACAGAGAGAGAGAGTAATGCAGACTAAGTGGAAAGTGAGAGAGGGAGAGAGAGGAGAGAGAGAGAGAAAGAGAGAGAAAGAGAGATTGAGAGAGAGAGATGGAGAGATGGATGCTAAGTGAAAAGTGAGAGAGTGAAAAGTGAGAGAGAGAAAGAGAGAGAGAGAGAGAGAGAGAGAGAGAGAGATGGAGACTAAGTGAAAAGTGAGAGAGAGAGAGAGACAGAGAGAGAGAGTTTCATGGCAGTGTTTCCATGGCCACAGCAAGAAAGCTATCGGTCCTGTCCTAACAGTCATTTGCACCTTCCCCCCACACACTCATGCAAGACTGCACTTACTTTTTCTCTTCCTCAGTGTCACCTTTACATGCCAAGAAAACATTATCAGTAAGCCACCAGCACACATTACACGTCCAAAAGGACTAATAGGACATTTTACAGCACTAATGGTCTCTACTTTGCACTAAATGTTAGAACATCAGTGTGAGAATCTGATTGCATTTAGTCACAGGAGCATAAGTGAGGTCCAGTACTGATGTTAGATCATTTGTCCTGGATCTCAAACACTGAATCAGTGTTGCTTCATCACTCCAGTGAATGCAGTTTCATCGCGTTTCAATCCAAAACTGGAATTCTCTTTCAAACATTCGTTCTGTATCTCCCGTATGGGTACGCCCCCCTTGAGTATCCCTCAGAAGCACTTTATCGCTTCACCAGCCGTGATTGGCTGGCCACGTTCCCTATATTAACAGCTGCCTGTGCCCACTGGTGTCATTCAATGATCTCTTCTCCCTCAGAAGCAACTCTGATACTGCTAAGATTCCCTGCTTACTGTCCAAAGAGTTCACCACTCACTCGCCAGGCATGAGTCCCTTTCCAGCGGTGTCCAAAAGATTGGTTTGTCTCCAAACAACTGTCTTAACCAGCCAGTTTCCAAACAGTGGTGCCAAACTTGCTACTACTATTTGCTACTGGTGCCAACTCCAAACTAGATTTGGCTTAACGAGCTGGTTAGATGCAAAGCTATCTGGTCCTGGCTGTGAAGAGAACTTCATGGCTTCTCCAACAAGGGAGCAAAGGCCTGGCCGGGTCTGCTCAGGTGGAAACACGATGTCCGAAAGGGAGATGCACAGGAGGAACTCACGCTCACCTGCCGATAAAAAGTCTCCGTCGTCAGTTAGCTCGCCATGCTAGCCCGACTGAGCATAGCCCTGTGCTGACTGAGCTCCCAATACCAGGTAGCCAGACTCAGGAAGCCCCTGCCTCTGCGCCAGTGGACTGGGGTGAGCAGATGGATGAAATAGCTCCACTGTTAGCCTCCGAGATGCTCAATGCGGAGTCGGAGGGGAGGCGTATCCATATGTGAGATTCCTAACTCATGTCTAGAAGAAAATCTTTAAAACACAAATGTCCGTCACTCAATCAAAGCCTTCATTCATTTACCGCGGGGTGAGTGTTCACTGAGGAACACATGTTCACTCAGTTGAAGGTCTCAAAGTATCTCTGCGCAATTTTATAACCTTTAAACACACAACATGATGCTAAAAATGCTTAGGTTGTGAAAACTAAGAATGCAAGACACTCGTATTAGCCATCTATAAACTAGCTTTTCACTTGTTGCTGGGCAGATCCTCTTTTCTAAAGTTAAGGAACTCATTTGAGGAACTACTCATTTGTGTAAGCTTTAGGCTTGTCACGATACAGAAATTTCGAACTCCATACCGATACTAAGGATGATACTCTATACCCGATACTATTTTCTATCCTACAGCCCATTTTAGCACAGATTTTATTTTGCAAAACACATTTAGTCTCGTTCTTATTCATCAACAATATTACATGATATGTCTCGTTATAGTTATCATCACATGACCAGTATTTACGTTGCATCTCGTCTCGTTTTTGTCACGTGTTAATTAATAATTGAGAAAAGCAACACTAGCTGAGGGTCGGTGTGAAATTTTGCGGTGCTTGGTTGTTCCACCACCGAGTTACGAGGCTGTCTTGTAAACACCGAGTCCTCCAGGAAGCTGGGGGAGGGGCTGTTTGCTGCGGTGCCTGTTGAAAATTGGCAACTTCCATGAACCGGCAGATAAAAAACCTGCCTTTATCTACCGATACCAATATCTAACTCAATAGTAAATTTCAATATCGATCAGTATCTGAAAATCGATTTTTTGATACCCCTAGTAATCTTAGACTGTCACAGAGCAGATTACTTGTATACATTTTAAGATAAGCAGTAAATATCTATAAGGAGTAAATGCCTGTTAGTAAATACCTGTTTTCTCTTACACAAGCGATCAGAGAACCGGAGTTCCGCTCATAACCTTAAGATTTATCGCCCTCTAACTGATGTGTGTCATTATGCTTGGTGTGTTTGCTGCCACTCTATCAGTCAGTCTCCCCCTGCACCAGCACTGGTTGCAGCTGTAATTAGCTGAATCCATTTATTAGATTGTCCAAACACTTTTAGACTGCAGACATTAACTGAGCAAAGCAAAGAATGCAATAAAATGAACTAAACTCTGCAATTTATGCCAAAACACAAGCAGCAGTGTAAGGCCTTAACTATTCACTGAGGCTCCAGAAACAGATCAGTTTGCAGGCCCCCGTACTACGTCCTCGGTCCATGAATTATTTAATAGGTGCCTCTGTTTACTCTCTGAGTGTATTGCTCCCAAGATGTAGAGTTGATAGCGCCTGTCACAATGCATCAAGGGTCAGGGGTTCACATTCTCATGCATGCAGTATTTAACCGCTTTCCCCATGAGACCTAATTGCTTTTCCAACCTTTAGAGGTTAAGACTGTATTCCAGATTTGTTTGCATTATGTATTTCAATATATTGATTATTTCCATATTATTTATTTATACGTTTGCTTCTTTGTCTTATCCTGGCTAATGTGGTGCGGCAGAAGACCGAGCCAAAGTGAGAATCTAAACTTAAATGATTCAAAGCACTTTATGCTGCCATTGGCCCCCCAGAATAAGGACTCCAGGTCAAGCTGATCCTGACTCTTGCGTTCCTTATCCCACGAGTCATTCCTCCTACAACAGATCTCATCTGTGAACCATAAACTCAGACTTTTCCCCACTGTACTCATTCTGGGTGCCGTGTTTGTTGTTGCTGCTGCTCCCTCGCCGCTTCTGCGTACACAGGGGGCCGAGAAGCCGTGAAGCTGGGGCTAATTGCTCCCTCTCATGCCCCTTCTGAGCCTCAGCTGAGGAAAGAGCACGACAGCACGACGCTCATTGCCATAATAAGGAACAGCTGCTCTCATGGAGTGACGACACAAGGAGGACGGCGGAGGAAAAAAAACACGCAAAGACGTCACGAGTATTTATCTTCCACCGCCCTCCTGATTCTGGCCGCCCGACAGATTCTTTCCTGTTTTTCCCGCATTTTCCCTCCATAATGTACACAAGAAACATTCTACAGATCTCTCTCTCCCTTTCTCTTTCCTCCCTCTGTGTTAAATTTCCACTTCAGAGTTCATGGAAAGCCAAAAAGCAGCAGGCCCCTTGCTTTGTTTTGTTACCCCCGCTTTTGTCCTCGCACTCAAAAGGATGGAGATGAATTCAATTTCCATAAAAGAGTGGAGCTCTGAAAGGCAAATCAGCCGCTGTTTGTGTTTTCCTCTCTTCTCAGAGAAAAAGAGAGAGGGGGAGTCGAGGGGACGTGAGAGACAGCGATAGACCTGCACACCTCTGGCCAACAACAACTGCACTCGCAGCCCCGCTGACGTCCACGGAGCCTTGATCCACCGAGAGGGATCAGTGTCCACCGCCTTGCAGTAATCCATAAACATCTCCAGCAGAAACACACACAGCAAATCCACGCAGCACATGGTCACCTTCAAAAAGAACTGGATTATCTCTCTGGCTTTGTGGGCGCTTTGCTCAAGTTACCTGGGAAAACAATACGTTCATTGCATTATGAGAATCTCAGCTCGTGCTCAGGACACACATTCAGTACATCTGCACGCAGCTTAGGAACATATACAGTACTGTACAAAAGTCTTAGACCCCTGTGCAAATAGTTTGAAGTCCTTTCTATCAGCAGTGGCTTCTTTCTGCAGCAAAAACAGCTGAATATTAGAATAAATGCAAACAAACAAGCAGTAAAAAGTATCAGGATATTAGCAGTTTCTGCGATATTGTGGGGATTTCCGCGTAAAACTATGAGTTTGGTTCTCAAAAAAAATCTGTGTGTGCCTGAATCCGCAACTCCTGATCCGCATAAAACTGGGAGATTACTGCATTTCCTTTTATCAGATCATTTTAAAATCCGTATTTTGATATTTTTCCTTCATTTTCTGGGGTGTCTTGATTAAGCTATTTGGCAGAAACATTGGTTAAAACAAATTAAAAACGTATCTCACCACCAGCCTGCATGTACCTACGGAGTTCTGAATTCAGGCTTTCACCCCCGCTGCCTCGTTCTCTTTGGTTTCTCCCCATCAGCCACACCTGCATCTCATCATTCTGCCCTACTTAAGCCCAGCTTGACCCGGCGCTCACCATGCTCTCATCCATACACCAATGGGCTGGTTCTGTCTGTGTGTGGTGTTTGTGCACCGACCTGTACTCTTGGATCCTTTATGGAGGATGCCAGCCTGACTCTGGACCTGATTTCTCACTAAGAACTGTTCCTGATGCGAACGCTTTCCTTCAGTTTCATATTCTGTCATTTGCATAGCTCCTTTGTTTGGATTCCTGCCATTCCAGTGAACTGAACTGTGCCAGTGCGTCGTCTCCGTGGTGCCAGTAGATGATTGAGTCTATGTTAAGCTAGAAACGCAGCAGCAGTTGTCAAACAACAAACATAACAATTTTCTTTTTTTTTTTTTAATCTTAGGATCATCAATAAGACTTTAAGATAATATATTTGAGGACTTCTGTTCTTTTTTTTGTACATTTTTTGCAAACAGCATTTAAAAAAACATTCTTATGAACTTATTAGTTTGTCTTCAGATCTTTCCTTAAGTTTTTTCTGTAGTAAGCTTTTGAGAATTAGGCCTTGTTGGACTGGAAATAACTGAACTGCCAAGATGAGTGAACACAGTTCCCTGTAAGGACTTAGCCATCAGTCATTTATTTGATGTCTGGTCCATTTCCATAGAATCAGCACATTTTCCATCGGAAAGCAAGTGATTTACGGTCCATAGATGCAAACAGAAAGTTGCAGTTGTATACACCTTTATACTGAGAGGTGGCTGTAAACTCACTGGTGAGTGAGGGACTGGCATGCAGCCGGGCGAGTGAACCCAGGTGAGTCGTCAGGTTAGCTGTGAGCTAGAGCTACTTTGTAGGCTGTAAAATTCATGACTGCTAAACATTTATGTTTCATTTACTAAAACACTGCAGATATTATTGCATAATAGCTCACTGCAATATCGCCTATGTTACATTAACCTTTTGCTGAAAGTCACCCAGTGGCCCCCTAGTGGCCAAAGCAATTGAATACGATTTCAGTACCATTAATCCAAACCAACAGTTCAGCGACGGACATTTGCTCGCGATTCTTCAGCTGCCAAAATATCTGCCGGTTTTACCGCAGTGTACATCAGTAAAATAATTTTGTTAATGTTACTCATATTTATACGAACCAGCTACCTCCACTCGGGCTTGTATTTCACTGTTTGCCGCCACTATCCAACTCAAAAACACGCTGAAAGTCCCGCCCCCTCCGCTACGTGGTTAAAATGGCACCCGTTTAGTGCATAGTGTGCATCGTTCTGCACTGCGTTTTCTGGCCGGTTTTAGTGCGGCATCCAGGTTCTTTCAGTGACTGAGCTTTAGCTCGGTTTTCAGTGTCAGCGCACTACGCCCTAAAATAGCGCACTAAAAGTGCGCAAGTGTGCGGTTTCGGACACACTGACAATCTTCTGAATTATAAGTGCTACAGCTTTTTAGTCATTTGTAAAAATGTACGACAACAAAACCAATGTGGACTTTCACCACCAAAACATAGTCCCTAAAATGCTCCGTTTCTGTGAAATGTATATCTGAAATAATCAGGTAATCACATAACAAATAAGCAGAATGACTTTTCATGCTAGAACAGGTTAACTTTATACATGTTTGGACGCTACAAGTCTTATTCAATTACTACAGCTTGCATCCATGCCCCTGATTGTGGGTATTTTATTTCAGCAGCTGGTTGTTGTATTTGAAAATGTGAATAAATGGGATGTGAATAAATGTTTAAGAGTATTAAACATTTGTATTATTCAGATACCTGCAGGTTTGGCTCCTTTCGAAACATGCTGTATCTCTCAAAGGACTGAAAGGCTCCATCGGGTGGGTGACATCTTCAAACATGTTCATCAACAGTTGTCTTACCAGCAGCCATGGGAAACGGTAGGTATATGCCAAAAGAAAGCTTGCAGATAAGAAAGGTGGGCCCTTGATGGTTCTTATAGGATCCTCATAAACGAGTCAATGACAGACTAATATTAGTTGTTAAAAGAGCAAAAGTCGGTAAAAGCAGCAGGTTGCCCTATACACCATTAAAAGGTTGACAGCTTTTCAGTGTATTACTGCCACCGCTGGACTTGTGGAGGTAATACAGTTTAGTTCTCAGAAAAAATGCGCGTTAGACTGAATCCGAATGCTGATCCGTGTAAAAGTGAGTTACTCTACACTCAGACACGGTTCGATTTATGACATCCATCTAGTTTAGGAATTTTGTCTTTGCATGGATAATACCTTGATTTCAACACGTGTAGCCTTGGCATGATTGACATCCCACTTAGTCCCAAGAAATTGCATTGCGGCGACCGTCCATTAATCCTCAATGCCCCACCTGAGCTATTGGAAAGCAGTTGTGTAAGCATTAATCAAAAGCTTGTCACCCTCAAATGGCAAAGCTGGGGGATAAGCTGTTTGCTGTTTGGCACGAGTTCAAAAAGCATTTTTCACCTGATTTAACACTTTCCTTAAAGAAGAAAGACAGTCTTTACTGTTAATTGCGCTCCAGACTCAAAAGTTGCCTGTATTTCCTGAAAAAGGGATTATATTGGAGTGAAGAAAATACAAGGATTTAAAGATTATTTCAAATTCAGAGTGCTTTTCTCACCAATGCATAAATCTGCCAGCCAGCCGTATAACTTATAGGAGGCTTCCAGGCGCACTTAGACCAAGGCAGTTATTCTTTTGTTTTGCTCGAGTGAAAGGCCAGCCGGTTAGTAGTCATGCCAAATTGCCTTGTAACCTTTTCTTCGCTGCGAGAGCTGACAGTTCTTGCAGGAAGGTTCTGGTGATTTGCTTAGCGGCGTCTACAAATCATCAGCCAGCGCAGAGGCACTGAAGTAGGCGAGGGAGGCGATTGGCTTGGTGTTATTTGGTTTCTAAATGCCCTTCGTCACTGGCCTGACAGCTTGGACTGGAGGGCATCACAGCAGGAAGGTTAACTGCTAATTGGGCTGAGATGCTGAGGAAAAGAATGGAAGTTGCACGGGCCCATCAGGAGACAGCACTGGTTACAAAGAGCAAATGCTACAAGCTGCAGATGCCAGATCAGTTTAGATGGGAGCAAGGGTTGCAAAAATGTATTGATGCATTGTGACAAAATGAACTAAAGGCTGTAATCTGTGTGATTTTTAAATATACATTGAATATATGGTCATTTCTCTCAATCTCTTTCAGTTGTTATTATTTTAACTTAATAAAATAATCTAACAGACCTAACAGTTGTATTCCTATCTGTGCTGCAGGATGACAAGGAGAGGTGTGAACTATGAAGGAGAGACATGTGCATGACCCCCAGCAACACCATCTCACTGATATACTCGTACCACTCTACACACTACCATATCACACCACCAGTGGCTCTGTGTCAATATTTCTGGTGAAACAAACCACCCTTCAACCCCGTCGCACACTGTGAAAATAACTCAGTACCTCGCCGCTCCTGCAAAGCTTGATTTTCTTGCCCTTCACCTCCATGTTCTGCTTTTGCTGCCTCACATTTTGATGTTTCTTCTCTCTCCTGCTCTTCCCTCAATCTCCTCATAGTTAGTGTTAAATCACTACAAAATATAAAAAGTATTTTATTGTGCAGATCTTACAAACACATATAAACACAATATAAAATACAAAAAAATATTATTTATAAACACTAGTAAATATGTTACACGTTTTGTTATGTATGAAGCTTCAGTCTCACACTCAAGGTCGGTGCATAAACTACAACGAAGTGAAAACAAAGGCGGTGATTGGCTGCAGTGTTCTGTCAGTAATTTTGTAGTGGAGAACTACCCAGTCACAGCGAGCAATCACTGTTTCAGTGGTGGGACTTATTTCCCATTAGAGTCCACTGAAAGCTGGAGAGTCCCCGAGCCGCCGGGTCTGAGGAGATTTACACTGAAATGAATGGGGACGCTGTGAAACTGTTTCACTGTAATTCCCTGTTTCACCGCGGCTGGAGGGAGGCGCTGTTTCACGTTTTTGACCGGAGCCGAATACTACTGTAACGCTATTGAGCCGCTGAAATTAGGAGAGCAGCTTTATTTTTATGAGCCCTTTTTTGTTTCACACCAATAAAAAGTGTTATAGTTATAAAAATTTTTTTTGTTATTTTTCTTGGTGAAACATTGTTTCACCTGTAGTCTTAAAGAACCCACCACTGCACACTACCATGTCGGTGCCACTACTGTGATTGACACCTGAATAGTAACTTCTCAGCAGCAGCCACGTTAGAACCTGAGTGGTGATGAATGGTGTGGATGGTAACTGGTCATTTTTGACAACATCAGTTTTTGCCTGTATGTGTGCACGGTCCTTATACACTACACTACACTGCATCCCGTTTAAAAAAAATGGACATTAATGAGGAGGTGGTCTCCTCACTGCTACTATAGCAATCTGTGAGCTTCTTGGAATTTCTATAGGTTGGAACATGGCTGCATGATTCCATTTATCCACAAGACCAATAGTTTGGTCAGGCACTGATGCTGACCTGTCTAGCAGTCAGCAGTCCAAAGGTGTTTTATGGGGTTCCAGCACAGCTTTGTGCAGGCCAGGCATGTTCTCCCCGACCCAACTAAGTAAACACATTATTTATGCATTGCCTAAATGGGAAAAGACCTGATCCAACAGGCAGCTGGTTAAAAGTTTGTTTGTTGGTTTGTTTATTTATTTAAAAGGGACAGTGTACATTAATCAACACGCTCACTTAATGAGTCATGAAATGCACCAGATTTAGCCATCAGGCTAATTTACAACCGGCATCCCTGGCAGGTTGGTGTTATTTAAAAAGAGAACAAACAATCAATTCATATAACAGACATTATCATACATACATAGTTCTAAATCAGATTTCAGACTGTTTAAAGTAACTGGAGAGGATGCTTGGCCAGTTTAATACACGAGAACAAAAATCTCAGCAGTGCAGACAAAGAAATAAGAACAAAACTAGGGAAGAAATAAATGAAGGCAAAATCTAAGTTGTCTACATTTTCCTCCCACCTGACATCACAGACAGAGAAGTTTGGACATGGAGGCTGCACCCATCAGAGAGACAGACAAGATGGTGTCTACAGCTAATGCTATGGGACTGACAGATACAGTAATAGGTTTTACTGAGAAAATGTAAAGGAAAGGGGAGGTTTATCTTTCCGCCATGAACTGTAGTTTTAATATTATAATAATATCATAGTGTGGCGAGCTGGCAGGCAGGACTGAACTGTGTGGTAGATAAGGGGTTACTTTGGGGTTATGTCTGGGTTATTGTGTGTACGTGATGTGTGGGGGGTTGATGAGCTCTAGGTGCAGCTCATCATCATTCTGGCGGGAGACTGAGTGTTTGGGGAGGGGCCACGAGGGTGGGCTCCTCAGTCGGAGTTGGAACAGCATAGGAGCAGGGTGGGCTGTGTGCGGTGCTGCTCCTGTGTCTGTGTGGATTCTGTGTGGTGTGGAAATAAAAGCAAAGAAAACCAAGTTCCCTGTGTGTCGACTCACCTCCTTCCACTGCTCGTCAAAATATCAATTGCTTTTGATCAAGCAGAAGAACACAAACTAGCCACAACAAATGAACAGTGAGACCCTGTGTTAGTGCCATTTGAGACTGTGATCACAACAGACGCATCAGTGACTGTTTAGCTTTCCCATGTAGCATCTCTAACCAGCTCCACTCCTGTGGGATTGGCTCAGAGCTCTGTGGTTCACCACTGATGGAAACCCAATCCATAAAACTCCCAGTTAACCGTTCTTGATGGCACAGCTTGAACCCAGAGATGTTCATGAGACATTAGTCTTTGAGTGGCAATGTTTACAAACAGCGACTTTAAATGTGGGATGAATGAGCTGTAAACTTTGAGCTCTAAGGGTCGGTTTCCCGGACAGGAATTAAAGCTAGTCCTGGATTGAGTAATTCTGTGAATGGAGATTTTCCATTGAAATGGAAAGGGTAGTCCAAGACTAGGCTTAATCCCTGTCTGGGAAACCGAC
>JBBPCW010000031.1:15713038-15726145 GCA_037974425.1 Phenacogrammus interruptus
ACACACACACACACACACACACACACATACACACACACACACACACACACACACACACACACACACACACACACACAAATGTGCTGGGTGTCATACAATCAGAACTTCTCTAAAAACACCCCTGGAAGGCTATAATTAGAACCTACTGTAGTAATTGTGTAATGTGAGCTGATATGATATTGGTCAGACATGCCAGGACAATTTATCAGCACTAATGAGGCTCAAAATAACTTTAAATGGGTGTTGATGGTAGGTGTAGTGATAAGTTCCAGAAAAAGACAAATTAGGCAGCTTTCCAAGGAAATAATCAAGATATATAGAGGAATGAAGGCTATTGTACCGAGTAAAGAACCTACTGAGCAGCTGAGGCCCTCAAAGAAGTGCAGTTAACATCCACTACCTACCAGCATGGAGCAGAAGAGTTTGAGAAGAGACAGCAAAGCAGACCAACAGAGCTAAACTAACAGAAATGTCCATAACTGGAAATTAAAAGTACTGAGGTCAATATTTAACACAACTGAAGAATTTTTTCACTGATCGATCACTTGATTTTAATTCAGTTAATAAAGTTTAGTCTTGTCTGCCGTTAAAAAACAGTGCGAATCCTAATTTGACTGTGAATAAAATATAAATATTACACTTTCACACAACCATCAACCACTCCAGACACAGTGAATTCTGTGGAACTGGTCCATATTAGTTGCCTTGAGTGTGGAATGACTGAAGTGTGGACAAAAGTATTGGGACGTCCATTACAACAAAGAGGACTTTAATAAAACTGCATTCAAACACAGACTTTAATATGGAGTTGGTTTTCCTTTGTGGCTATAACGACTTCTACTCTTCTTGGAAGGCTTTCCACAAGATTTTGGGGTTTCTGGAGAACATTCTGCCCGTTGCTCTTCACTGGAAGTGTCACCTGAACTCAGATGTGTTCCAATAGCCTACTTTAGTCCATGCCACTGTAAACCTGCACTGCATCATTTAGCACTAGACATTCAGTTAATACTGTAAATATTACACCTTTTCCGTAATACTAAACACTCCTTAAAAAAATATTTTCTTAATATTGTACCTATTTTCTACATTTATTACATTCTTATATATATTCAATTCTCAAAAAAAATCTTAAAATCTGTTTACTCTTCTATATATTTATGTAAAGTTGGGGGAGCACGAGGCTAAGAATTTCATTACGGTAATGATGCTACATTGTTATCTGTAAATGACAATAAAAATTGAAACATATTGTGTAAGAGATAAAAACGCATCAAGACACGCTTATTAGTGCCCAAATCAGACAGACAGGCTTGTTTGAAGAGTGACACCATTTTGGACCCAGCAGTTCCCCGGCGGATTCTCTTCTACGCCCCCTGGTGCCCCTCCTCTCCAGCCACCACCAGCCCATTGTCTGCTCTCCTTCTGGGCGTCCAGCTTGTCTCCAGCACCGTTATGCAGCTCAGGACCAGAATAACGGGTTCCTAACATCCTCATGTCGGTCTGAAGAGCCTTTCTCCGAGAGGAACCACTTCTCCTTCTAACTTTCTGCATCTCGCCGTCATTATTTTTTGTTAACCACACCGTTAATGTTTTCTCCAGAATTCACTTTTGCTTCAAGCCTTTCAGGAGAGGGCGAGAAAGCGTCCTGCCCGGCTCGGACCCCTCAGGAAAACACCATGAGAGTCCTGAAACCGAGGTGAGGGGGCAGCTGAGGGCTACACTGTCTACTAAAGCTAGTGTTCTACTAAACTGGACCTCAGAATGACCTGATTTCGATCTGGCTTTGACAAGTTCTTGCTATATTTTCTGAACCACGACGTCTGTTTGTTCTAACCACTGTCTGTTCTGTTCCTAAACCAGCGCTTCTGTTTGACAGTTACTTTGTTTCTGCCTAAAATATAACAGAAAAGCTATCTCGACCTAAACATAGACCTGTTTTTATCCCTGTGTTAATTTTAGTGCCCCTGCTACCTTGTTATTTTTATTCTGGCTAAATTTAATATAAGTAAATAAAACACGAGAAGGATATTAACACTGAGAGGCTATATCTAGCCTCTTAGGTGATATAAAACCTTAAGAGGCCAGATATAGTTTAAAACTAGCCTTTTAATTGATATAAAGGTACAATACAGTGATACCATACTAGGAGAATGGTGTTAGTGGAGCCGTACAACTGAACTGATTTGTTATTATTGTTTAAATCAGACTGAAAAGTAACTTAATTGAAGACAGCAAACAGGGTTACATGAGTGAGTGTAGTGATGCTCTTTTTCCAGCTGTGGTCTGTTTGCTTCTGGCGTTCTGGTCCATTACAAACACAAGGACTCATCTGTCTTATGGGCTATGGAAGGTACTCAGTCAGGTGAATCGCATGAAGAGACAACCAAGTTAAAATGGCACACTGTTAATTAGGGCTGCACGACATTAGGAAAACATGCGATATGTGATAATGTTGTTGAGTGTTGCGATGGCGATATCACATGCGATAAGTGAGTAAAAACTTAGCCTTTATAGTGTTCATGTTTTTCTGCTTTGGATTTGAAGACTCCAGACACTGACTAGTCTATGCAGAAAATGCAATATTTCCATTCCAACATGTTTTTTTAAAAGAAAAAAACAGAGCATTTAATGCCTCCCATACAACATTTGAACCATTGAACATATTCAAAACTGAAAATATTTTTAAAATAATTTGAATAAATGTTAACATAATTTAAATGATAGTAAGTACTTGGCCAGAAAAAATAGCAAAAGGAAGAATCTATAACAGAAGCACAGAAGCCCAGTGATGTTTTTGCCCTCTTCTCTGTGGCTCTGGGTGAAGAGATTTGGAAAAACACCATTTACTGCAGTTCAGTCAGTCTTTGGCGATATGGATATTGCGCATGTTGATATCGTGATGGCGGTAAAGTTGCGATATATTGTGCAGCCCTAGTGTTAATTAATGGCTTTCTTTTCACTTTTTATTTCGCTTGTACAGACTGTGTCTGCATTAAGTTCACTTTTGTAAGTCACATCACGGTGGCAAATCTTGCAGTTGTGGTGCTGTCAGGTTTGGTTTAGGATACGTCTTGTTAATTTAGACTAGGCTTACTTCAGACAGACGGTCTAACCTTAAAGGCCAGGGGCTCGCGGTGACAGGTCCGGCGGCCGACCGAAGCAGAGACAGTGTGTGAAAGGCTTCATGAGCACACTGGCTTATTGTGAGCTTGCCATATAGGAATCACAGTACAAGCTTTGTGAGCTGCGTGTGAAAACCCAGTAAAGATGTCACATTGCAGCTGGCACCCAAGGAGCCTGATCAACTGCTGTAACATGTTGGAGAACAGAGGGGTAGAAAAATGGGCAGCACTTCCCTGCTGGGGAAGGGGCTTTCCTCAGTCTTCACAGAGACTGGACTGAGTCAGAAAACCATAGGTTGCCAATGACACAGCGATTTGATGGGATGGTACACTCTTAATGCCTCATGCACTCAGTCTGCCTTGCTTTTCACTTTTCACTTTCAGTTCAGTAGGCAAGTAAAGGCTGTGCATGCGTTTCTGTGGAAGCCTTTGTTTGCCAGGTTTGTGCCAATGACTAAGACCACCATGAGAGTAGCGTCACAGGGTTCATGCTTCTTTGAGGAATTTATATAAGCGCAGTTATGAAAATTCTTGGCCAGTCTTCGTAGCAAGAAGTATCCAAACACCTCTTTTAATGAGTGAGTTCAGCGAGTTAAAGGCGCGCACTAGGGCTGCACAATATGTCGCAAATTTACCGTCATCACGATATCAACATGCGCAATATCCATATCGCCAAAGACTGAACTGCAGTAAATGGTGCCACAGAGAAGAGGGCAAAACATCACTGGGCACTTTCTTCATCTTCTGTGCTCATGTTATAGATTGTTGCTTTTGCTATTTTTTACTATAATTTAAATGATGTTTACATTTATTTTTAAATTATAAATTTTTTTTTTAAATGTTCAATTGTTCAAATCTTTTATGGGAGGCATTAAATGCTCTGTTTAAGTAAATTCTTAAAAAAAAAACATGTTGGAATGGAAATATTGCATTTCATTTTAGTCAGCATCTGGAGTCTTTAATGTTTTTCTGCTTTGGATTAGGTTAGGGTTAGGGTTAAGTTTTGTGATATCGCCATCGCAACACTCAACAACATTATCGCATATTGCATGTTTTCCTAATATCGTGCAGCCCTAGTTCACACACTACTGAAACAGTAACCGCTTGAGTGCCCCTTTCCCAGTGCCAATGGAAAGGGGCACTCAGGCTTTCATGCCCAGCACTAAGCATCAACTAGAGAGGAGTATAGCCCCCCAGTGGTGGATCTTTGTTTTCTGGAGTGATGGAGCTCCACTTATTCCTACATTGTCACTAATAAAAAGCCCATTACAGGAAACATACCTCTGGTCATTCTTATGGATGTGACAAACATTCGGGTGATTCACACAGAGCAACAAATTAAATCTGTTCAGAAATAGCAGAGGAGTGAATGGGTCGGCTGAGGATGAGACTACTGTAAAAGTCTGTTTTGTCCTCCTAACTTGACTCAATATTGATGAATTCACGCATCCACGATTGCAGTTACTTAGATTTACTTAGACAAAATCTCCCCAGCGTCCACTGCTGATGTCATTAAATATAGAGCGTTCAACATTTCAATTTTAATGTGGTACAGGATTGAGTATGTAGGAAATTTCCATCAGATAGTTGAGTGTTCATTGTGCCTATTTTTTCACAGCTACAATGTCTTGTCTGAAATTCAAATGAGAGCATCTACCTGCATTGCAAAAGTAGAACATATGTCCACTAGCAATATAAACTACGACTCTCTTGTTTTAAATCATTACTCAGCATAAAGGCCTGTTAGTATCAGGTTTGATAGTGTCTGTGCACTGTAGATTAGAAAAAACACTTCTGTAGGAAAGTCTGAAACCTATACAAATGTCACATGGCCATGGGTCAAAAAAACAAACTTAATTTACCAGAGATAAGGCGAAAGGTCCTAGATGGGAAAAGGGAGACACACCAGAATCCTGCCATGTTCATCTCACTTTCTAAATCTCTTCTTTTGTTCCCTTCCTCCCTTACAGGAAACAAATGTTGCCGGAGTCGAGTTGCTAAAGAAGATGAGAGCTGTACCTGCTGTTGCACAACAGACCAGAAGCATGTGGCGATGATGGGCCAGGGAATACGCTACAGCCAGCGCTCTTTCTGACAGCTGGGAATTCGAAGGAGCAAAAGTCTCTGGTGGTGCTGCCATGGCTAGTCTGGTGCTTAATGAGACCGGACTGGAAAACTGCGGCATCGATGACTCCTTCAAGTACAACCTGTATGGCGTCGTGTACACTATCGCCTTCGTGCTGGGCCTCGTCACCAACTGCGCGTCCCTCTTCGTCTTCTGCTGCCGCATGAAAATGCGAAACGAGACCACTCTGTTCATGACAAACCTGGCATTGTCTGACTTAATATTTGTATTCACTCTGCCGTTTAAGATCTACTACAATGTCAGGCGCCACTGGCCGTTTGGTGACGGGCTCTGCAAGATCTCTGGAGGAGCCTTTATCACTAATATCTACGGCAGCATGCTCTTCCTCACCTGCATCAGTGTGGACCGCTTCCTGGCCATTGTTTATCCCTTCCGCTCGCGCTCTATACGCACCCGCCGCAATGCTGGCATTGTGTGTGCTCTGATCTGGCTACTCATCTTGGGCGGAGGCATGTCAGTGACTTTCTTCTCTGCCACCAACCGCGGCAATGCCAGCACCACTTGCTTTGAGGGCTTCTCCCAGAAAACATGGAAGACCTACCTGTCCAAGATCACCATCTTCATCGAGGTGGTAGGCTTTCTCATCCCATTGCTCATCAACCTGGCCTGCTCTTCCATGGTTCTACGAACGCTGCGCAAGCCTGCCACGCTCTGCCAGATCGGTACCAACAAGGAACGCGTGCTGCGCATGATCGTGGTGCATCTGGCCATTTTCATCGTCTGCTTTGTGCCTTATAACTCTGTTCTTTTCGTCTATGCGATGGTGCGCACTCAGGCCGTGGCTAGCTGTTGGCTTGAGAGACTGGCGCGAACGCTCTACCCCATCACACTCTGTGTGGCCACCTTAAACTGCTGCTTTGACCCGGTGGTCTACTACTTCACCTCGGAGTCGTTTCAGAAGTCACTGACCACTGGGAAGTGTCAAACCAAGCAAGAGAACACACTGCGCAGTGAGGTTCCTGTGTCTAGCAAAGAAAACACCAACATAGAAACAACAGAAACTAACACAATGTCCAGAAATGGAAAAGAACAAGTCACGGAGACTCAGTTTTGAGCTAGGAGACCACACTTGGAATAATAAGCGTAGTTTCAGCGTGGGAGTCTCAGGCCAGTTCAAGAGGAGCTTTGTTAAGCACTGTACAGAGGCCTTAGCTCTAAGGATTATGCTCGGCCCAAGGAAACTACTGGAATTTTGTGTTTTTGGGCCTACACATGGACGTGGAACCTCTTAGGCCAAGAGGCTTATTATTGTTATTATTTTAATTTGACTGTTCAGGGCAGGGGGGGCGTATTTAACAAAGAAGGATTTTTCACTTATCTGGGTAACTTAAGGTCAGAGTTAAAGATTGTCCAATGGGGCTGGACAATTCCTACCCAGCTCCTCCTGTTCCTGTTAAGCTTTGTATTGGACAGTTTAACTGGTTTAACTGAAAAAATCCTGCTTTGTGAAATACCCCACAGTCCAATACTGTTAATGCCTCTCAGTTTATGGGAACAAAAAGCGTTGATTAACGTGGCAATATGTAGTTGTGGGCCATGAGTGCTGTGGTGATATCACTGTGGGTAAAGTTGCAACTGGGATACTGAAGATGATATCTAGTTGTTCAGTAACATACTATTGTCATTATTCTAAACATATCCAATCTTATTCAGGTCTTCTACAATCAAAATCACGTGTTTATGTTAAAAAAGTTTAACTGCTTAGCACTCCTAACCGATAGAAATGTAAACATGTAAAATTTGTCACTGAACTTTGTTAATGGTCTAAATGTTTTGCTCTGCATAGGCACACACACACACGCACTGAACTACAGTAACGTTTCTTGTTTTGATATCGAGATGAATGTGTTTGTAAGAAAGTGTCAGGTTTAAAAAACTACCGGCTCCTAACAAAAACAGCACTTTTGTATGTTACGTTTGAATGTTTTACTGTAGACCCTGGATGATAGGCAATTAAAATGGTTGAAGACTTATTCTTCTTTTCTTTATTTAAATGTTCAGTTATAGAGAGCCTGAAGGTCTAAAACATCCTCAAATCTTCTCCGAACCCACTCAGTCCCTGTGTAGGTCTTTAATAATGTGGTGCAGTGGGCTTTAGGACAAACTGCAATAAAAATGATTGCCTAAAGAACCAAAACGTTGGCACCAAACATGTCTTTGCTGGTTACATCTGGGGTAAGAGGAAAATCTTATGCTGAACTACTCCTCCAAAATTCCTATTTGCAGAGGCGCTAAACTGAGCTTGTGATTTAATGCAACAGCTGCAGAGGGGGCCCACAGATAGCCATCAGTGTTCAAGCCGGTTACAGGCCGAGGCACCCCATCTGTGCTCAAACCAGAGCCATAGAAACATAGAAGTTTAAGGGTTCACAGAGGGGAACTGAGGGAGCGATGAGAAACTCACGACATCTACACCACCCACTCCTGCGAATCTATGCTAAAGGGCTAAAAGAAACCAGGCCTGCACAGCAGAAAGAGAAAAATGTCGAAGTTCAGTGTTCCCTCGGCCAAGTGCTTATTATGAATACAGCAATGGGTCATTGTGTCCCTCTGAAAGAGTGGGTTCTAGCTTAATCGTGTTCAAGTACCGGGAGCTGACTTAATTCTCTTAAATATGCTGTTACGGGCCCTTTCTGGCACGTAACCCCCGTTAGATTAGCGTCTCAGTCTGTTTCAGTTGTTTTTGAGCCAAATCCCTGGTGAACCAGGGGGTTAAATCCATGTATACTGTGGTGTATTGCAGAGTTTGTGTGAAGAAAGTGGTGTAGTTTTAACTGAAGAAAACTACACTGCAGCACTATCCTGAGACCAGTAGTTAGATAATGTTGAGTCGCACATTCCTCCCAGTTTGCATAGTAACCCAATAGCAGCGCTTTCTCATGTTTGAGTGGCATTGGCATCTGCGTGGAGGAGTTTGTATCACAACTGAACTCAATTACAGAATTATTGTTATTGTACTGCGCAACTGGAAACAAGATTATAGGGAGGAGCCAAATGTCAGCTGAACGGGGGGTTAAGAGTGACATCTGAGGAGCAGCAGCACTTTTGGGGTCCTGAGAATATCTAGTAGTCAGACAGGAAGAGGAAGCAGAGGATCAGAGGCCAGAAGAAACACAAGGGACCAGTGACCCAGGTTTAGCTCGAGGGCCTATAAGGGCAAGGGTTGAATGAATCAGGTTCGTGGCTCACAAAAAGATCCTAATGGCTCAGCAGGTCTCTTGTTTGTTATTAGGAATGTACTCAAATGATTTCTGGGGCAACGCTGATGATAAACACCTTGTTATGGGATATATTAGTTCCAATAACCAAATAGGTTTAAAATTTAAAACTCACTATAATCCACACATGAAGAGCTGCATGTTGGACTGGGTCCGATTTTTCTACCCATGGCTAATTAAGAATTCGGAATTGGAATGTAAACATTACTTTTGTCCCCTCCCTTCCCCGCTCTCCTGGGAAGGCGATTTTGGAGCGTTTCTGTGGAAATTTGTGCCAATTCAGTCAACAAGGAATACGTGAGGTCAGGCATTGATGTTGGGCTTTAAGGCCTGGCTCATTAATTGACAATTCATCCCAAAAGGTGTTAAATTTCAAGGGTCTAGGGCTCTGTGTTGGCTACTCAAGTTTCTCTACACTAAACTAGGGGTGTCAGACTCCAGTCCTGGAGGGCTGGGGTCCTGATGGTTCTCCTCCTTAAACACATTCACTAAACCTGACAATTAACTGGTGAGGTGTTTCTGAACCTGGTGCTTCTGAGAAGGGAAATCACCAAAATATGCTTGACCACGGCCCTCCAGGACCCCTGCACTAAACCCATCAAACCATGTCTTACAAAATGTGCTGGAACAGGAAAGGGCCTTAATCAAACTACTGCCACGGAGCTGGACATATGTGGATTAACCTTTCATCGCCCAAACAATGAAAAACAGCCCCTGACAGCTGTCTCTCTTCCACGCTACTGATGGCACTGTATGTGTTATGGTAGTGTTCCTCTGAATCTGTTAAACTTACAGTAGATACGCAAAGTATTCAGACCCCCTCTGTTATATTGCAGCCATGTGATAAAATCACTTGCGTTCATTTTTTCCTCATTAATGTACATACAGCACCCCATATTGACAGAAAAACCCAGAATTGTTGACATTTGTGCAGATTTATTAAAAAAATCTGAAATATCACATGGTCCCAAGTAAGAGTCTTTTTGGGAAAGGTGCTAGTTTTTCACCCCTGGATTTGGGGATCCTCTCCGGTTCTGTCAGGTTGGATGGTAAACGTTGGTGGACAGCCACTTTTAGGTCTCTCCAGAGATGCGCAATTGGGTTTAAGTCAGGGCTCTTGCTGGGCCATTCAAGAACAGTCACGCAGTTGTTACGAAGCCACTCCTTTGTCATTTTAGCTGTGTGCTGTGGGTCATTGTCTTGTTGGAAGGTAAACCTTCTGCCCAGTCTAAGGTCCTGAGCACTCTGGAGAAGGTTTTTGTCCAGGATATCCCTGTACTTGGCCGCATTCATCGTTCCCTTGATTGCAATCAGTCACCCTGTCCCTGCAGCTGCAAAACACCCCCACAGCATGATGCTGCCACCACCATGCTTCACTGTTGGGACTGTATTGGACAGGTGATGAGCAGTGCCTGGTTTTCTCCACACATACAGCTTAGGCCAAAATGTTTTATTTTGATCTCATCAGACCAGAGAATCTTATTTCTCACCATGTTGGAGTCCTTCAGGTGTCTTTTAGCAAACTCCATGCGGGCTCCATTTCATGCACTGAGGAGAGGAGAATAAATGGACTCAGCACCTGAGTTAAATATATGAGCGTCACAGCAAAGGGTCTGAATACTTAGGACCATGTGATATCAGTTTTTCTTTTTTAATACATCTGCACAAATGTCAACAATTCTGTGTTTTTCTGCCAATATGGGGTGCTGCATGTACATTAACCAGGAAATAAAAATAACTTGAATGATTTTAGAAAATGTCTGCAATATAAAAAAAGAGTGAACAATTTAAGGGGGCCTGAATTCTTTCCGTACACACTGTATATATACTTTGGGTGTAATTCAGTCACTCCAGTCAGCATTGTGCATTTTGGGTAATCTCAAGTTCATGTGCAGTTACTTGGCCATGGAGATCTATTTTACGAAGCTCTGGACACAGTTTAGGGCATTAACACAAAAGTCGACTACAGAGGCACGAGTCAATGCCCCCTGGGAGAAGTCGACTAGTCGTGTGTAATTTTCCACTCTTTCCCCTCGTTTGTGTACAAAATGCAATCTCTGCCTCTGATTGGCTGACGCTGACATGCATTCTGAACTATTCTACTGCCAGTGTTTGTCTATGGAGACTTCATGGATATGTGATTGATTTTGTACACCTGTTAGTAATGTTTGTGGGTAAACCCTGAAGTCAGTAATTAGGACAGGTGCTATAGTGTTTGAATAAATAGTGTAGCTACGAATAGTCTCCCCTCGATTTTGAGCCTGATTTCTCTGTCCTGACCCTCACAGTCTAAATGATCTTCCCAGATTATCCTATGATGCAAGGGTCTATAACCTAATCAAACCCAATCTACCATTTGCACAGCCGCCACCTCAATTGTGGCCTGTAAATATGAATCATGTTCAAGACTGATGCCTTGGTGTCCTGTAGAGTGGTGTGAAATGCAACGTTGACATCATGTATGACCATCAATCATTTAAGAGCTGAACGGATCATGTCGGTGTGTATGGAGGGATCTTGAAACATGGTGGCTAAACTGAGAGCTTGGTGGTCTTGTTGATTTGTGGCAACAGACAGAATGTGTATACACAAGGTCTACAATAAACAGAGCCACAGTTTTATCCGGCTTGTTTCTTTCCGTGCAGAAAACACACCACCACACAGCAGTCGCCTCGCTGCCATCCATCATGTTTGTTTAAGTATAATGTCAGGCTAGAAATCCTGTTATCTAGTAGTTCATAAGAAATCACACAAGGATTTGAGAGCTGGAAGCACCACGTAAGACTAATGAGCATAACCTGAAAACCTGTGCTGTTTTATTCAGTGCAGCCTTATAATGCTGGACTTGAATAAATAAAGGAATGAACTTTTATTGTGTGAAGGAAAATGCCTAGCCCTTAGTGACTGCATCAATTACATACTGTTGCATTTTTCCTTGCACTCCAACACAAATTCCTCCAGCCACTAGATGTTGATTCAGTGTAGATACTGGGGTGACCACGAGTCTCTGGCTCAGCCGGGCTATAAACACACACACAGCCAATCACACGACACAGTCAATTACAACTTAACTCAGCTTCTAATTAGACACAGGTGGACATGTCATTAGCACCCCTAATGCTACTCCCCTCCTGCCGCCACTGCAGCTTTCCTCACCTGGGCTGCAATCAGCACCTAACGACTACACACACACACATACCCATACCCAAACCCCTGTGACAAAAGTGCCTAAAGATAGAAGGAACCTAGATAAAGGAGCTCCGCCCACTTAGCATTCAGCACCACCAGTATACAGTAACCCCTCAGTTTTTACGCAGATCTGCATTCGGTTCTGAGAACCGAAGAGTCCAGCGGTGGCACTAATACACTGAAAATTTGTCAACCTCCGTAAAAAGAAGGAGAAGAAGCTGCTGCAGCATGTAGCATGACTGTTGCGTGTCTTGTCCTCATATTTTAGTGTTTTAAACTTTTCCCCCCAATGTTCAACAGTTATCTCAGTTTATCTAGTATTAGTAAGCTGTGCTCTGTCTAAACATGTGGGTAGAGAGAATTATTTCAATGATATGAGTCTTTGTATGCTGCTAATGCTAACCGCTAAGTTTTCTGGTTCTGATTATTTACCTTTCCATTTTCTTTAAAGGTAATGCATTAAACTGAGTTTAACATGAAATTAAAGTGTTCTGGGAGCAGATTTGGAGGCAGATTTAGAGTTTACACTATAAAAATAGGCATTTACCAAAACACAACAATGCGTTTTTTCACTATACGCAGGTTCTCTTGGAACACAACCCCAACAGAAAGCGAGGGATTACTGTACTTATCACTGCCTGATCATCTGGAATCATCTGCTTCTGTTTCTTCACTGGTTCAGGTTTTAATTTAAATGTGCTTTGTTCTGCGCGAACGATCTGCATTTAAATCACTGTGTGGCTTAACAAACAAAACACATTCCTCTGAAACTGATCAGGTTCAGGAACCGGACTGAAGACAAGAGACTTTGAAAGCTCCTTTAGAAACCCTGTTAAACAATTCATCAAGACCACATAACAGTTCAAGAAAGACTGGCTGTTTGAAGGCAAAATATGAAGAAAGGAGGGGTGGCATAGCACTGTGTCTGTTCTTTTTTTAGGTTTGTTTGATTTGTGTTCAGGCCGCTCTGCACCAGCAAACTTGAAAAAACATTAACAAGAATAATATCACGTTTCACCTCCCACCACTCCCACCTATCACTTAGAAACTTTACTCTCCCTAAAACTGTGGGAAATACGGCACTTTTGTCTCTTATTTGAGAAGATTAGCACAGTATAATAGAATAACACCACAGCTGTTCACTAGCTAGCTAATCCAGAAATCACAGGTTGCAGGTGAGCAGTTAGTGAGTAATGTATTGAAAGAAAATGTGTAGATTCTTTAATGTGGCCTTGGGCTTCCACACACAGAGAGCTGTAACATCTCTGGTGATTAAACTCATAATCAAACCAGACCAGTTTATGTATTATATCATTAGAGCTCTGTAAAAAGATACTGTAACAGAAAATATTGAAAATCAGAATGTGTGTGTGTGTGTGTGTGTGTGTGTGTGTGTGTGTGTGTGTGTGTGTGTGTGTGTGTGTGTGTGTGT
>JBBPCW010000031.1:15746283-15759315 GCA_037974425.1 Phenacogrammus interruptus
ACACACACACACACACACACACACACACACACACACACACACACAAATACACACACACACACACACACACACACACACACACACATACACACACACACACACACACACACACACATACATTACATGAACATAAATAAGTCCATCACTCCCATGTCAAGTGTCTCCAAAATGGCAATGAATTGCAGGACGTTTTCCTATTTCATAATCTTACTGCTCACATCTAATGCACCTCAGTTGTTTATGCTGGAAATGAAAGATCACCCATCAGCTTTGACGGATGAAAAAGAAGGAGGCAAAAAATTCGGCTCACTAAGTAATGCCTGATAGGACGTGTAGGCACTCCATCAAGCTGCCACTGCCACCGACCTTGCTAATAAATATTTAGCAGGACAGTAAGATTAATGAGGTTCTTTAGCACTGGGATGTGTGTGTGTGTTGTTTCATGGAAACTTGGAAGAACCTGTTTAGCTCAAGCAAGAACAGCCAACCCAAGGGAATCTCAGTCCTTATGTATGGACTGGACTACCAAATCAACTGGCAAGAATAAAAGGTTTAGGCGTCATCTTTCTAATCATTCACAGATGGCGCGTGGACATTGAAGTAGCTTGCTCATCGTATCTGGAACTTCTAATGATGAAACAGCTTGTCATCCACCTAAGTCTTGACAAAAGGTCAAGACCAGCGTTCAAGAAATTGACATTTTCCCTATGACTTAATTGTGTCTACAGCTCAGCTCGTCATCAGCAAACAATAGATTTTAAGCCCAGAGTCTTGTATTAATTATGGAAATTCCATCTACATCAAGTAAAAAGTATTTACAAAGCATATTATTTTGATCTGTATGACAATCCTTCAAAGTAGCTGCTATAACTGGGCCTATGTTTGCCCACGATACACTTGTCATTGCCATAAACTGAACCCAAACTGAGTTGTAATTGCACATAACATGATAACCCTATGAGAAACTATGGTATATGGTGTCATTCATTCATACTTTTCAACCTCCCACCACCTGTAACATCATCCAAGCAGCTTTTATTGACTGATTTATTTATTTAATTAATTACCACCCAACTTTTCCTATTGCAATAATGTTACATCATAATCAAGATACTGGAACAGACACATATTGGTTGATAAATATTGATCTACCATTTGATTTACTAATGTTCAGGCCATTTGTCAGGTGAAACTTTAGAAAATCAGAGCAACTGTGTCACAATGTGGCTCTGCTCATCCAGGGAGGAGGCGCACACGCAGACTTCCATTTCTTTTTCCCTTATATTCAAAAACAATGGCCAAAACCTGAACAAACAGTGGTAACTTAAATACAAAAACTAAACACAAGACAGCTGCTGTCATTAATTAAACTCAGGTATTTCAACTCATTTCAATGTTAAACAAATGTGTTGTATCTGTCTTATTGTTAACCTAGAGTGTTGTGATTGGTGTGCGTCTTCCCACTCCCTTCGTGTTTCGGTGTGCTGTCTCCCTCATACCTTCCTTGTGTGTGGTCTTCGCTGGGTCTCTTAAAGAGCGTGGTGGTCAGGTGGAAAAATTGATCCACGCTCGTGTTTGTGTGTAAGGTCCAACCCTTTTCTCCCGTTGCTCTACAGAGATGATCTGCTGGACTGTCCCATCAGTGGGATCATTGTCCCTGGTGTCAGACTCCAGATTTTAGTCAAGACTCACCCCGAGTCAATTGTAATATCAAGGTCAGAGTCAGCCTGCCAGCCAGTTAGCTAGCTAGCTGTGTATGAACAGTGCGTGAGACCCGCATCTGACTGTGTTCATAGGCTCACACGCCACACCCCCGATTTCTCACGCGGAGAAGCGCTGTTGCCTCGCAACCCCCCCTCAGCGTTCCGCAAACCTCCCCCTCAAAAAAAAAAAAAAGAAAAAAACCCCCCCCCCCCCCCCCCCCGGCCGCACATGCGCAGGTTTTTGGCAAATTTGAGAGCCCTGGTATGAATATGGTTTTATAAGTCTGTAACTTTTTTTCTGTGACCTTATTTAAGTGACCTGTATTTATAGACAATCTTTACAGACAGAGAGAAATAGTTTGTATACAGAAAAATGATGAGAAAAAATAATAAAGCAGTGTTAAACCCATCTTAGAAAAGGCTGCACCAGTCATTCAAGTCATCACAGTTAAATAAAGGCACAAGGAGAAATAACCCAGAAATAACTGCTTTGCTCTTATACAGAAGTGGCCATGAACACAATGTGTGTAGATGTGTTAATGTCCTGGATACTAGGTCTTGTGATGGTAAATTGCTGGCATTTCAAATCCAACTTGCACTCACACTGGTTAACGCAGGCTGTTAACACATGGCATTTACATTTACGGCATTTATCAGACGCTTCTATCCAAAGTGACTTTCATTCCTTAACTACAGGGGGCAGTCTCTTCCTGGAGCAACTTGGGGTTAAGGGTCCTGCTCAGGGACCCAGTGGCTGAAGGTAGGATTCGAACCCATGACCTCTTGGTCCAGAAGCAAGTATCCTACCCACTAAGCCAGCACCTAGTGGTGCATGAAACTCTGAATGAATGAATTCACTGAGGGTTAGTCCAAATCTGCTCTTCCTTTTTTTGGCATAGGTAATAGGGGGAAAACAATATACTCCACTCTATCAGGGCAATGTCTTTTACATTTTTGATTAACTTCAAACATCTGTATCCTCAAATGCAACATATTCAATATATAAGCAATATATGTACACAAAACTTTGCCATCAATATATGTACACAAATTTTGTACGTAGACTGACCCTGGTGCCTCCCCCGAGGCTGCATACGAGGCTATACCACACATTGATTTTCTTTTTTTACTTGTACCGACTACATATGGCAAATAAACCTTAAAGCTTTTCTGTCTGACACTCCCAAAGTGTACTTTGCCAACCAAAGGGTGGTTAAAGTCTGGGTGTATTACCCATCGTCGTGACTCAGATAAATCTCCATTTGGAGTTGGCCAGGCAGTGATTACACCTCTCTCTCCAGCCATCATTCACAGAAGCCTAGCCATGTCATCCATCACCCATGGGCTGGGCGTCTGACAGATTTGAGGGCTGGTGCGGAGTGGGTCCTCAGGTTGGGCTGAGGGTTGCATGTATGCCGTACCACTGTGCTCCCATGCCTGTATGACTGACAAACCCTTTCATCAACCACTTAAGCACGCTATAAACCTCTTAGTGAACCACTCGGCTCAGCCTGCAGTGCAGAGGAAGATTGGATCCCGGAGCACACGGCTTTCTGTGCCATTTACTGTAACCTCATGGTCTTTATAGATCGCTACAGACCTCATGCCAGGCCTGTTTTATTACAGTTGATGTCTCAAGTGTCATGAGCCGTATGATTACCACAATAAAATCCTATTTGTTCAGCCCTGAGTAAGTTGAATTACAGTGCAATGTCTTAAAAATCAAACTGAAGAAATTCCTTGAAACTTCTGTAATGTTTCTTCAGCTCATTTTGCAAAATGAAGAGGCTGTTCCTTGTTTCTAGTGCCCTGATTGGTTTATTTATCATTTACATAGGAAAAATGAAATGTGCCAGCAGACACTGACTGCAAAAATTTTTTTAAATTGATGATGGAGCACAAGAGACGGACACGTCAACAGCAGGTTCTTCATTATAGGTGATGCCACAGCAGTGTTTTTGAAGGAACTGATAAACTACATTAAATTTAGGAGCCAGTTAAAAAAAACAATAAGAATACAGACATGCAGTGACATGGGGGTTCAATGTGGGTGGAGGGAGGCTAAAAGTGGGACTCTCATGTCTTTGAACAGTATCAAAGGCGTGCTGCCTTGGCGGGCTCCTGACACGGGCCCGCCACAGAGCACAAAGCACGCCAAGAAAAGCATCCTCCCATCAGCACCCCTCTCTGATAATGACTTACAGAGGCCACAGACAGCTGCACAACCGAACCTCCAGCAGCTGACTTCTGCTGGGGAAATCTGCAAAAAGTGTGTGTGTGTGTGAGAGAGAGAGCTGAGTTGTAATGTTGGGGGGGTGGTGGGGGTGGTGAATGAAATAACTGAAGAAAGATTGAGATAAGGGCAGAAGGCATGTTCTAAAATTTCATCCCTGCTTCTAAACTCAGTTTGGAAAGAATGGTAGCAAGGGGGTTGGAAAGGACTGGGCCAGAACATCTCTAAAACAGCAGGCCTTGTGGGGTCCTCTGGTGAACAGGTGATCAGGTCATCTGTACACATGGCTTATTGCTTTGTGTGCATCGGGAGAGAAGGTTAGCTCATCTGGTCTGATCTGAAAATGTCAAAACTGGCTACACTGTAAATGCGTCAGAACACACTGCATCGAATAGGCTTTGTGTGTGTGTGTCCATACATAAATATTGTATGTATAGTATTTTATTGTTTATATATCTATAAAGAACTGTACAATACATACTGCACAAAATCCTGGATGAGCCCTAGCGTTGGGGGTGGTGGTGGACTGGAGGTTGGATACTTGCCTCTGGACCAAGATGTCATGGGTTCGTATCCTACCTTCAGCACCACCACTGGGTCCCTGAGCAAGACCCTTAACCCCAAATTGCTCCAGGGAGAGACTGACCCCTGTAGGTAGGGAAAGGAAGTCGCTTTGGATAAAAGTGTCTGATAAATGCCATTAATGTAAATCTACAGAGCAATTAGCATAATTGTAGCTTCACTGTGTCCAGTCAAAACAGTGCTTAGATAATGAAATTTTGCTCATGCTTATATTTAAAGATATAAAGATTACGGTCATTAATGCTGTCAGTAGCAGTTGCTAAACCCTGGTTTCCCTGCTTGATTTGAGGACCAGGCCACAGGTCTGTGACACAGCTGGCCGATGGAGGCAGCACCTAGCTTTTGACTGCTAGGCTAAAGGCTTGAAATCAGCTGTTCCTTCCCAGTGTCTCTCACAAATACAACCTGGACTAACATCACTTCAGCCTGAAAATGACTACACAGCAGAAGAGGAAATGTACTGAAATATGCCTGACTTAACAATTAAGCTAAATGACTGCCAATCCACCCCCATGCTAACAGTAACAGCTGCTTGCTTCAGTTAAGGCCCATTTACTGGCACATGCACGTGTCATTTGGTAGCACATATGTTCATCAGAAATGTCAGTATTACTGTTACCAAAACTGTTTTAAAATGACAGTATCAGGGGAGATACATGTTTCTACCCTCATCTGACAATGGAGGGACGTTTTGGAGGGGGCTGGTGTGAGGGGAGCAGCCAGAGAGAGATAAATATCGTAGAAGGTGTTAATGTGAGAAAACAGATCCATATGAATATGAATATGGGCCGCTTGTATGTGAGCCTCACTGGCAGCATTTAGTTATGAGACAGATCTTGTACATTATATCTTTCACTGTCTGCTGTATAGGCAAGCATGTGTAACCCATAAAGGTAAACTGGGAGATGGCCCAGGACAAAGTGAGCAAGGAGGTAAAAGTGGAAAAAAAAGGAACGGGAAAGTTTGCAGAGTCCAAGAGGGATGGCCTATATGTTTTCTAAGTGCTAAACTCGAGGGAAATTACTTCATCCCCAAACTGCTCCAGACCACTGCATGAAGACTGCGGCGCAGCCAGCATACAACCGTGTTGACTTTACGCTGCTGGAGCCAGTCCATCGGCATTGCAATTGAGTGAAATCACTTCCAGACCCTCAGCCATTCTAAGCCTGACTTCATCACGTTCAGGTTCACGGGACGAGTGTTGTGGACAGAGACCTCCTGCACAAAGCCAACCCTGACCACAAGGGGGCGACACTGAATCTGGTGGCAAGTGTCGGGGTCCAGACATTATAAAGCTAGAGGAGAGTAGAGTTAACTTCCAAAACTGTGAATGGGAGTTAATATAATGGTTAGAGGTTGTGAGCACAATGTCCATAGACCTGGTTTGGGGACGTTTTAAAATAAATTTGTTCCACAGCCTGTATATTAAACAGTTTTCCCTCTTTTCCAAATCTGTCTGTTTCTGTCTTTCGGTGACATGAACAGATTCTCTTCTCACTGATGTATCCTCCATACAAATCACCTAGGAACCACGCACCACTTTGACTCAATGGGTGGCAATTTAAATGGAAAACAGACAAATCTGTTCTCCATTCCTCGTCCTTTAGGCTTGTCATTAAACTCCTCTTAGCTCTATTGTGCATATATGGAGTTACATCACTTGCATGATGACTTGCCAAACCCTGTCCGGACTTCCATTAAGCACGAATACACACTGATGCGTGATGAAAGCATGTCAGGAGCTTAAATAATTTGTTTCCTTCTTGTATATCAATCAAAGATGTTGTCACTACGCAGCGTATTGTGTGGATCCCACCTGCTGGCTACACGGCTCAGAGCGGTGATACTCAAACAGAGGTCTTGACCCCTGTAACTCTTTCCAGTCCTTGGAAAGATGGCGTGTCTCCACCGAGAGCAACATAGCTGTTTTGACTGGTGTTCGTTTGTTTGAGCCTGGTGCTGGAGGAAACCCGATCACTGAGCTGCATGCATTTTTCTTTGTCTCATTTCACATCTCTGATACCTTAAAAGCCAACGATGACCCACTAAATTCCTCTGCATTTGATGTTGGAGGGTGATTTGTCTTGTAGTCTCAGGAGACTGCAGCACAAACCATTGCCTATCTTTGAAGAGGATGAAAACTGATCCAAGCTGCCATGCAACCAGAGCAGAGCTGCAAAGGCTGATGAAATTGATGGCATCCTCAACGCTGCCCCTCTAATGCCAAAGTTCAGAAATGTCAAAACACGAGAGTACTGTACTCCAGGAGAGGAGGAGCTGAGAGGAGGAGGTGGGGAGACGGTGTGTGTGTTTGTGTGTGTGTGTGTGTCTGTATGTGAGTGTGTTGACTTTTCTGTGCTTTAAAAACACTAAGCCCTGCTCAGGATGTTGCTTTTGGGCTCCGATTTGTACAATGTCTGATTAGAGCCCTTTCATATGGCCTCCTCCATGCTGGCAGAGATGCTTTTATCAGTTAATTAATCAATTAGCTGTCACTGACTGGAAAAAGATGTGGACTGATTGGAACCAGAGGGAGGAAGAAGGATGATGTCATTGTAATGGGATAGACTGCTAGCGCATGTCCTCTTTCTTTCATACTCATTATCAAATGAAACTAAGAGTCAACGCCTTCCCCTGATCCTCCTCCACCTGCCCGCCACTCACTGCCACTTAACACCGCCCTATTTAAAACAATCAACTACTAAAATCAACTACCTCAATTCTCATATACACTTAAATATGCACTCAAATTTCATTTTATAATACTTATACAGTACTGTGCAAAAGTTTTAGACCCCTGTGCAAATAGTTTGAAGTCATTTCTATCAGCAGTGGCTTCTTTCTGCAGCAAAAACAGCCGAATATTAGAATAAATGCAAGCAAACAAGCAGTAAAAAGTATCAAGATTTCTTTTTTTCTAAACAGTAGTGGATCTTCTGTGAGCTGTTAGAGGAACACAGGTTTGGATCCAGGTTTCTGTTCAGGGCCTCCAGTCATTGGGTGAATGAATAAAATTCCATAATCAGCAGCTAATTTACTCTCCTGCAGTACAAAGAGCCGAACCAGGGATTTGATGGAGCTGCAGGTAAAACTGGGCTTCCATGAGGAAAGTGGTCTGGAAATGGTTCAGAAACACTTTACCACAGAAGACCACCATTTACTGTATTAATGTAGTTTACTGTATTAATGTAGTTTACTGCATTAATGTTGTTAGTATTTGTTATAATGTAAGTGTTTTAACCAGTGCTTGAAGTGGGAAAAAATAAGTGCAGGAACTCTAATTTTGATCAGTTTCAATAAGTACCGGAACGCAGAAAAAAGTGGCGGAACCCAAAAGACGAAAATACAGGCGTTCCGCTGCGTTCCGGCCCACTTCAAGCACTGGTTTTAACACTAACTTAACACCACTGCCCAGCAGTAAAAAGCTTTTAAGCAGCATTTTCTCAGGGAACTAAGACTTTTGCACAGTACTGTATCTATTCAGAATAGTTTTATAAAGCCTCTCCAAAAGTGGTTAATCTGCCAGGCTTTAATAATGGACAAATGTCAACATCTGTATACAACACCAAGGGACATTTTGAAGTGCTGCTGCCTGATGAAACAAAAACAATTTTCTTTCAATTACCAAAAGCATGTTTTAAGTAAAAGAGCAAAAGCCAGCTGTTAATCATGAGTGTAGATCTATTACGCTTTGGGGTTTGTGGCTGGATGAAAAGGAAAATAAAGGATTCTTCTACATTTCAACAA
The DNA here is from genome assembly GCA_037974425.1 of Phenacogrammus interruptus. Taxonomy (NCBI): domain Eukaryota; kingdom Metazoa; phylum Chordata; class Actinopteri; order Characiformes; family Alestidae; genus Phenacogrammus; species Phenacogrammus interruptus. The sequence goes on from JBBPCW010000031.1 coordinate 15,754,549, forward strand.
ATTCTGCAAACTAACATTGCAGAGTCAGTAAAGCAACCAAAGAAGAAAAAATGGATATTACAACAAGTCAATCATCCAAACTAAGAATTAAAACATAAAAACGATGGTTTTAAAATGGCTTTCAGAATACCCAGACCTGAATATTTCCTGAAATCTATAAAAAAAAAAACTCTAACATACTGTGCAGAAATTTTTTTGAATTAGAAGTGTTTTTCAGGATGCCCAAACATTAGAACGTACCAGATTATGTGTATTTTTCTCCTTAATATTGAATAAAAATAAATAATACCCTTCGGAATTTACACAAATACAACATATTTACATTTATTTTATTTTGAGGTGGTGTTAACTTCTTAGAAAATAAACAAAACATCATTTGTCATTTGTGCTGGATCAGTGATCAGTTAATAACTGCACTTAAAAGACGAAAGATTAAAAGACTGCTACAGTATTTTGGCAACTGGAGGATATACATTAGGCTGCCAATAACTGCGACTGATAATGACCAAGAAATGTATAAAAAGCCAAATTACCAAGATGGCACTATATAATTTAGTGCAGTAACTGAACAGTGACTCCACAATTGAATTTTGCAGAAAACATTCAAAAACAATTAAACAATTAACCACTTAATTCAGATTCTGAAAATGAACTATTACGGACTTCTTATATATCAATATATCAATACATCCTCCTGAGAACCAAAAAAGTGTCTTACAATTTAAATTTCTTTGAATATGTTTTTTAGTTTAGTTTCCCAGCATGTCCACTGTAGAGGACAACAGGACAATTTCTGTGTGCAAAAAGAACTGAATTTTTTTCTTTTGGAATTCTGCTTTGTGTCACGTGTTTTTGGTTTTCAGCTGCTTTCTGTTTACGTGCCCTTTGTGTTCCAGCTGTCTTGTGTCTAGTGCTGATTATGTTTCGTATTTAAGCCTGTTTCTGTTTGTTGTTCCTTATCAGTCCATCACCCTTATGCACCCTGTTCTGTTCCTTTTTCTGCACCCTGAGAATAAAGAATGCACAGCATGGATTTCTGCCTGTCTGCCTGTGGTCAACAAGGCAGCGGGTTCACCCCATCCCGTGACAGATATTAACCCAAGAACACTTTCAATTGGATCAAAACAGTAATGAAATCACTCTTCTGGGTTCAATGCAGAGGAAGAATTTTGTGCTGTTCACAGATGACAGAATGGTCACTTTCACTTTCTGTTCTCAGACTGGTGTAACAGGCAACAGCTTTCAAATACCAAAACGGTCACCAAGTTATGAAAACTACCTCTAACAATTGCAAACTGAGCCAATTAAAACCTTTTTATCTGACTCTCACTCTTTATTTTTCCACAGTGGAAGCTGGTTATGTTATTTTTTTTTAATCTACATTTGTACAGATACTAAAAATTTCTAAAGTTGTCTGCTGCTAGTACATACCAGCAACACATGTTTGTGGGTACGTATGGGTCTAGGCTTGATCTACGCCAAGTCGTTTTTGAGCAGGATAGAAATACAGAAAACTGAAGGTTCTTGTCTGTGACAGTTTTGAAAAGCAGAGTGGAAAAGATGTCAAAGGGCTGAAAACTCAAGGCACTCAGCCCTGCGACAGAATAAATGTTTGCTGTACCTCCAAGAGAAGAGCAAAACTAAAAACACACTCTTCAAATCTGCAGTGGCTTATCAGTGGTGTCAGGGCGCTGCCATAGCTAGCCCCGTGTACCCACCATCTACTCACTATCTGCTGTGGTTGTCAGGCTAATTATTGCTGTTAGCACATTTGGTTGGTATTTGGATCAGTATGAGCGACTGTGGTCAGGGTGAAATGGATTAAAGGTCCACAAACAGTCATGCCGATTTGTATGTTATGTCTCTTTCTCTGGTCTGAATTTTGTAAACCACTGAAAGATTAAACATTTGCAGCCACACGAATTACAGCTGAAAGAGATCTCTGCAAAGGGGACCAGCAACGTCTGACTCGCTGGTTCACACTCACGAAGGGAAGGAAGTCTAATTAATGTCGTATTTTAATTAAGAGACTGTGCATGAGAAAATGCAGTATACAGTAATTCCCCAGTTTTACGCGGATCAGGAGTCATTTTTTAAGCAATAAAGTTTTCTGATTATGATTATTTTCATTGACATTTAAAATGAAATTAAAGTGTTCTGGGAGCAGATTTGGGGGCATATTTAGGCTTTACACAATAAAAATAGGCGTTTTTTAACCAAAACACAACAACACGTTTTTTCAATATATGCAGATGCTCTTGGAACCTAACCCCTGCGAAAAGCAGCGGATTAATGTAGTTCTAACATAAATAACTTTTCTGTGAAAGTCGTAATTTGTTCCCACTATTTGAATTGCTTGTTTTACTCAGTTCTGAATAGAAGATTAAAGTTGATGCAATTGATTTTGTAATTACGGTGTCATACTGTTCAGTTACGACATTCGCTACAATGGCTCCGCAGAAATAATTGCTCAAGAAGTCGGCGCACTGCTGAACTGCATTTATGGAGACCTTAATCATTTTCTCTAGATTTGTGGCTTCCATCATTGGGGAGTGATTCATCAGAACACGGCGAGTCCATGTGCCCATATTTCCCCATCTATCATCGCAGGAATCGGGCACTGTAAACACGCCAGGCTCTCCAACAGCTCTGACATTTTGTAATGAAAGGCTGCGACCTGCCAATTCTAACCTCTATAAAACGCTTTGCTGCCACTACACTGTGCCTTGGGAGGATGGATATTAATTTAAAGAATAAATAAACAAAGCTCTGAAGGAGATCTTGGACTTAAAAAACAATAAGGGGGCTCGTCAAACCCGGGCTAAACGACGGCTGCCGCCTCACTGAAAGCCTTAATTGATGGACTTTCAGCGTTTGGCAGGATGCAGTGCGCAGGGTGATTGTTTCCACAGTTTGTGGAGGCCCCAGGCTTGGCCGGCACCCCCCTCTCCACCGCTGCCCCCTTCCAAAACCCAAAGCATCTATCTTTAGCCCAGCCTAGAGTTTCGTCCCATTGTTTGGTCCTGACATTAATCCTTTAAAAAGGCCTTTGTGAAAGGATTTGATCCGTTTCCCAAAGCGGCCTCCGCCATGCGGGAGAATGGACAGCTTTATTAACAGTGACAGAGGTATCATTTTCTAAAAATATAGGCTGGACCCATCTAATAAATCATTTTGCATGCCCCTGATAAAGGGAAAGAACCACAAGGAATTAAAGTATCATGAAGAGAAACCACACGCTGGCAGCCAGTGTGATGGGACTGGTACTGTCTTTGATTGAAATAGCATGTTGTCTTTGAGCTCCAGAGCCTAAATTATAGCGTCTCTGTAGTTTGAAAAATGCCTCCGGTATGAAAAAAGGCAGGGAGAAGAAAATACTTCTGATATATGAAGAATGATCCCATCTTATGGCTAAATGGGACCTTGGCACTTTGTTTTTTCACATAGAGCGATCACCACAAGGGCAGCAACACTCCAAATGGTGACAGAATTTTTTTTCTCCCTCACCGCTGGAAAATGGACGATCCATCTTGCATGATAGGAACTCACCAAACCACTTTAGCCTTATCAAACCTAAGACCCTCTAACTAATAGTGACGCCCCCTAATTTCATGTGATTCACCAGAACTTGATGTCTCTTTGAGTCTGATTCAAAGCATCTTTAGCAGTGCGGTAATCGATAAACCACAGGACGAACGAAGTAAATATGGTGTTAAAGGGGAATTACACAGATTTTAAACACTTTCTGGACAACATTGGTTGAAAAGCTAGGGATATAAGAGTGGTTTGATATGAAATGCACCAACTGTCCACAGCAGTGGTGACAGGAAGGAGAAGTTGAAAGCGTTTTATGAGTTTATGTTATGAATATGGTGTCTGATGACTGAAACACATTCCTTTACAATGTTTTTGCCTCACTTTTTTCATTAAAGACATTGTGAGGGATAATACATATTTGGGAATTTGTACTCTTTCACCATGTCCAAAATTGTTTAAAACTTAGTGATAGATTCAATACTGCTCAGGAACAGTAAATAGCATGCATGTTTCTGCATAATGTGTGGACATCGCCACCATATTAAAGTCTCGAAGATGAAGCATTACAAAGTGTATCAGGTTTTTTCCCCGGTGGGCTGAGCATTATTTATTTATTTATTTATTTACTGGTCTGCCTGCCCCATAAGACTTGTAGATCGGCGGCCCAGCTAACACTGGGCTGGTCCAACCAACTTTTTAAACACCACCACTTTCGCTGTGCCTGTGTAATTCATTCGTCAAAAAAATCAGCACAGTAGTATATTTCCTGACCACCGGCGCATTAAACACAGTCCTCTGCTGCTCTTCGGTTCTTTTCTTTCCGGACTCAGGACTGGCCCAATCATTCGTGAGACAGCAGTTGATTATCTGTTATTGGTTGTGGGGTAATCTCGCGTAGCCAGACGTTCAGACTGACGGCTGAAGGTCTGGAATTCATAGTAGAGATGATGAACCCGACGGTCGGGTTCGGGCTTGATTTCTACCATTTAACACGGGCTCGGGCCGGGCTCGGGCTTGCGCTTGCGCAGTAAATGAGTGGTCAGTGCTGCTGGACGCACCATCAGTGAGCGCAGGACTGCGCTGAAACCATCTACAGTGGATTCAATAATTTTCCTCCACAAAAACATGTAGCCTAATCTTGGTGAGTAAAGGTTTTTTCAAATTATAACAAAATATTTATTGAGTCTTAAATGCATAATGTAGACAGAGTATGTAGGCTAATGTTGGCAT
>JBBPCW010000031.1:15817067-15829012 GCA_037974425.1 Phenacogrammus interruptus
GACCTGAACTATTTGAAATTCAATTAAATAAAGCTTGAAACATTGGGGTGTTCTAAAACTTTTGACCGGTAGTGTAAGTATATGCAACACTACAGAAAAAGAAACTGAAGAATGTGTTGTAAAGTAATTCCACATTTTGAAAATCTGGGTATTTTTTACTGTTGGTAAATCTGCTGATTTTGAAAGGTACAGTGATCATTTACAATAACAGCTACAATATGCTTTTTATGTGGGACTAATAAAGGTTTGTCTTATTTGCTGATGGGAAAATACACACATTACTTTTTTTTTTAGAAAATGCATTGGCACTCAGTTCACAATGAGGGATGTGTTGTTCACAAATCCTCTCATTGTAGCTTTTACTTTCCATTTCACATACAAAAGTGAACCGTATCTGTCGCCTCTTCCACTACTCCTACAGCACCTGGCATGCTAAACTGTTCTCTTGCCTCGAGATGACTCAACTCTTCCTGACGCTTTCACAGCTTAAACAAGGCGCCGAAATAAAAAGCCATTTAACAACGACCAAGCCAAGAAAGCAATTAACAGCTGAGAATAACCAGCACATCGCTATCGCTAATGTATTCTAAATCCGCATTCAGGCCCTCTACCCCACTTGTTGATGTTAATGTAGATTTGTCTCTCTTTTCACCCCTTAAGTCTGTTTTTTTTGTCAATGCAGATAGGATGGAGGGCCGAGGAAATGTGGCTTTAATAAATGCAACCGAATGTCTTTACTGCCCATATGCGTAACATAATTGTAACCCATAGGAAGAAAGAGGCCATTTAAAATTCAGCAACGTCATTTCATTGATGAAAATGAACTTGTTCGGTTACATAAAATTAAAATCTATTTTATATTTACTGTTCTTTATATTCTCTGGTTGACTGGTCTTCATTAGCCCTACGCAGGAAAGTTCATTGGTATTGTAGCATCGAACGGTGAAAAAGGTCGACAGGACTCTCAAACTTCTTACTCTGAGGCTTTATTTTCTTCCACACAGCGCATAGTACACACAGACAACCTGCTCTCAAGCTGAACATCACCCAACTGCCTCAAACCCACTTAGCTCCACCCTCTAATAGCTACTTTCCCACCTAATTTGGTGCAGCTCATCACCCCCACACAGTTCTCCCGCCTAAACCACAATGCCCCTTAATTAACCCCAAACAGACCCCCCAGGGCCCAACAGAGCCAGTCCTAACCCCCCCCAGCTCGCTACAGTATCATTGTATCTATTTTTGGGTTACTGGGTCTTCTTATTTATCAGAGTAAATGTCACGGAAACAGTTTAGTCATAGTCTGCAGTCTCAGGACATTCATTGTTCCATCATTTCGTACAGAACTTGTAAAGAAGGCGTTCTCCTTTTGTGCATCGTCTTCCTAGAATACGTTACAGAAGCATTAAAGGCTTCCTGAAGTGATATCACTTGCAGATTTTAAAAGACGTAACTTTTGTGAAATCAACACTGGGAGACTGCTCTTGTTTCTGATATGATCGTATTAGGCAAAAAAAAGGTATTTTATTGTTTCTTTTATTGTTGTAATTTTTATGTTTGTCTGCAACAGGTCTCTCTTGAGACACTGAGTCTCAATGGGACTACCTGTATATATAAAGGTAAATTAAAAAAAAAATTTAATGATGTTTACCTCCTGTCAAAGTACAGTGGTGGAAAAAAGACTAAAAAGGCAAATGTGGCTGTTACTTATGGGCCCTTGACTGTTAGTTTTTATTCAAGCTCTCTCCTCTATTCACTATCTGCTCGACTTCTTTTCGGCACACTCCACCTTGGCGCTGGAACCAAAAAGAGTATCATGGCACCATTAAACACTTTGTTGTACGCAGCCCATATCTGTCTCAAGTGCTTTGCTCCTCCTCTCATTCGCAGATAGCTCCTGGCAATTTGTTTAATATCAGATTCCTCAGATCTATCCAACATGCTCTCATTCAGCTGGCAGGGAAAGAGGAGAGAAAAAAACTTTTCTTATTTTCCCTTTATCTCCAAGAAACAGCAGTGCTACATGCTCCATTGGGCTAAACAGTGAAGAACACCAGAAGAGGTTCAAGCAGAGGTTGCTGTTATCAGAAGACACTTAGAACAAAGGCGGTTTTCTTACACAATACAGTACGGCTCAGTACTAAATTACATTTAGGCTAGATCTGCTGTAATGTGCAATGATTTCCATCATCATTAAAGCAGTCATAGACCGAGAAAAGAAATGACGCATCCCTTTTTCCAGTAAGCAAAAATCAAGACATGTGTTTCGGACATGGTTGCAGTTATTGTGGCTGGGATCAGCGCTGAATATACCAATCAGATATTTCACTCTTGGCAATAACAACCTCCTCCAGCATTCACAGTCAAGAACAGGTATAGTAGCAGCTGCAAATGAGAGTTTTTTGGGGGGAAGAAGAAGAAATATGACAGCTCCCCTTTCTGAATCCCACACGGCTGCCATTGCGGCGAGAACTACAGGCTCCCAGAGCGGCTCTCTTTATGGGATAATGAGCTTGTTAGGCTGGCTTTAGAGACCAACGTTTTTGCAGACTTACTGTCATCTCTCCTCCATCAGTGTAATGTGCTTACTCCAGAAGAGGAGCAAAGCAGCCATTCAGCTTCCCTGCCCATTAACAACAATATAAAACACTACATGGGCCTGTGCCATTTCCAGCCAAATGGCCCAGACAGTCATTAGGATAAGTGCCACATATACAATCTAGCCTAAGCGGTGTTCCTCTCACGCTTCTCCCAGAAAAGAAAAAGAAAATGGATTTTTTAGGGTTCTATGTGAAAATGATAAAAAACAATCCCTGTGGTTGTGTCACAAATGTTCACTTTTTCCATCGACTTTTCATCTGCATTTATTTTATTCTGATTTAACATCATGGTTAGTCAAGGAACGTTAAAGGAACATCCATCAATTTTGAAAAATTACACACCAAGAATCCTGGAAATGGTTATTGTTCACTGGGCACCACAAAAGTCTTTGTACTTTTTGTACAGACTTTCATTTCTCACTGCTATGAACACACTGCAGCTCTAAAGGGTGGTGGTGGCCTAGTGGTAGGATACTTGCTTCTGGACCAAGAGATCATGGGCTCGAATCCTACCTTCAGCACCACCACTGGGTCCCTGAGCAAGACCCTTAACCCCAAGTTACTCCAGGGAGAGTCTGCCCCCTGTAGGTAGGGAATGGAAGTCGCTTTGGATAAAAGCGTCTGATAAATGCCATAATTGTAAATGTAAAGTGTCTGTCTGCAGCCTCTTTCTGGGGTAGAAATGATATTAAACATCTTAAATATCTAAGTAAACTCTGTACATGACTGACAAAAACAACGGTTTACAATAAAGCTGTTTAAAAAAAATACAAATGATTTGTAATGCTGATCTCACACAGGTTACACACAACGTAAGGGGAACAAAATCAAATCTTAAATCATTTAAAGTGCTAAAAGCAAAAGTGAGAGCCGTGTTTATGCGTTAAGAATACCTTTCGAGTGCAATGTTATTATTCAGTTATCATTTTTAATGATCCGAATTGTGCCACAAACAGGGATTATGTGGTATTATATACAATTAGCCATTAGAAGTTAGAGTCGTCAGTTGATAGAACAAATCTGCAATGTAAAGAGAAAAGATAGCAGAAGGGAAAACCAAAGTTAAAGCTGACTAAAACACAAAGTACAGACTAACTTTATAAAGATTACATTCTCAGACTGCTGCAGAAGATGAACATCTCCTTGAGGGTCTTCTACAAAGCTACCGAAGAGAGTGTCCTCACCTCCTCCGTAACTGTGCAGTATCTCCTGCCCACACCAAACATTGACTGATGCATTTTTTGTGATTTTCTGGTGCAAAACGTGTGACTGTTGCGATGAAGGATTCTCTGAGCAATGTGCAATTTGTCATGGTGCATTATTATTGTTTGTCAATGCTTATGTATACAGTAACCCCCCTAGATTTACACAGATCAGGAGGGCGGATTCAGTCACACGCAGATTTTTTTTAGAACCAAACTCAGTTTTACGTGGAAATCCCCACAATAACACGGAAACCGCAAATATCCTTTATTGCTTTTTTGTGACAATAAATATATTGCTCCTGTATATTTTCACACAAGGACTGCAGCCAACATGGAAGCACTTTTTTCGAAGCACGATTTCTCCGCAGTGCAATCAGACACTCCACAGTTCAGTAGATCTCCAGGAGTCCTTTCCAATGAGCCCTCATTTGTATTTTTAGCCCCAGTAGATCAGGGGTTATTCTCCGAAAACTGGGGGAATTTAAATTCGAATACGGTTTACCTTTCCATTTAAAATGAAATTAAAGTGTTCTGGGAGTAGATTTGGGGGCAGATTTAGGGTTTACACTATAAAAATACAGCTCCTGGAACATAACACGGTGAAAAGCGCAGATTATTGTATACTGAATATACAGTGTTCATACACCTATATATCCACAATGCACACATACTTATTTAGGTTTATATACACATACAGTATATATTTACATACACACACAAATGTCTACATTTATATTATTGTATTATGTGTATAGTGTGTTTGTATATTATACAGTTGTAGCTTTTATTTTATTGTTTTTGCTGCTAAAAACTTTGGAACTTTGTACTGTCCATTTTCTGCCATAGCAATGCAAATTTCCCACTCATGGGACTCATAAAGGTTTATCTTATCTTATCATGCAAACAGTCACCTGACGCAGAGGCTGGAAATAGGGTGTGTTAGCAGGACACTGGTGGATCCATCACATCCTGCTCATCAGGAACCTTCCATCTGACTGCAGGTTCTGCTCCATCAGGACCAGGACTAGCACATCCAGACACCAACATTTTTCCCCAAAGTTCAGGTTTCTGCTCAACAACCCACCCCACCTTATGCCCCAGCGCCCGCCACGCCCCCACCCCCACCCCAAAAAAAAGTATATGCACTTCTCAAACACATTGTAACCATTCTTCCAAGACAATATGTAGAATAATGTATCATATATTATCACCTAACTTGTGTATTCTTCTCTTCTGTTAAACATTTAAAATAATAGTCTTAGTTTGCTTATTTTGCTCATTTTGCTCATTTTGCTCCCTCTGTTCTAAACATCACTATTGCTGTGCACACAATAAATAACACGCCCTGACCATTGTTACATAATCCTGCATGCTTTGCTGAACCATTGCAAAAAAACATTTCCATTTCGTGATGGGTTTCTGGCTTCAGCAAGTTTTATAAATAAACATAAAGTACTTTTTAAAGCTGCACTTTTCTTCCACAGATGACCTCTTTTATTGCCTAGGCAGTATATTCTGCATGATAAACCCCTAGCCAGTATTTTTTTTCTTCTTCTTCTTTTTAGCATCTGGCCTTTAAGCTTAATTTTGCAGTGTTTCTTTCGTAAGTGTTCAAGTAATGTTTCCTGCTAAGTGTACTGGGCCTGTAAGGAATGATTTTGCCTTAGCATGAATGACTCACAGTCCAAGCACAGCTTTAGTTATTACTGTATCAGCCTATCAGCAGTCTTAATGTGTTTTATTTCACATGGCCAAGATTTCCAAAAACATTATAGGCACAATAGAGTGGCGGTAGTTAGCATAGCTGAATAATTAGCATAGATAATTGCACTAGTTAGCACAGCTTCAATAATTCACAGAATAAAGTGCTGGCTAACTGTCTAGCACTGCCTGGGACGACTTATTGTACAGGGTGATTGTATTTGTCAGCCATGGTGGCAGTAAAAAGGACATATTATGCAAAAAAAATATTTAAAAATCTCTTTATGTGAGAGTGATTTTGTGCAAAGAACTTCATGAACATGTTTTGTAGCCCATATACATTTTATAACTAAAGTGAGTATTGTATTGTGACGAGCTGGCAGTCGGACTGACTCCCATGAGTCCTTGCGGGTTTTGAAATGGGGCTGTTGGATGGGAAAATAGTGTTTGGGGAGGAGCTAGTGGGTAAAACTGTTCAGTTGGGGTGCAGCTAGTGTTGAAGCTGGATGTGTGAGAAGGTTTGCTGCTGCAGGTTGTAAAAGTTGGAAATAAAGCCGAGAGTTTTTGAGGATTCCAAGTGTCTGTCGACTCTCTTTCTCACGCTTGCCACAGTATAATAGGTCCCCTTTAAACATACCAATATTTCAAAAAGTTGTTTGTACAAAATGGGCATTGACATGTTCCCAGTGTCCTCAGCGTCTGTAGCGTAAATTCCACAATTTATATGCCAGGACATATACAGTATCCTTGGTTATCAAGAAAGTTGCTATACATGAACTGTCAACAAAATTGATGTAAAGAAGCTGCTCTCCATAGCAGCAAGAAACTAACAACTGCTGTACTAACTTGCTAGATTAGCTAACCCTAGCACCAGCGCTAGCTCAGCTGTCAGGCTAACATTGTACCAAAAAATAAATTCCAGCTAAGTTAACTATTAGCTAACTTTAGCTATTAGCTAAATGAACATATCTAGATTGCTTTTAGGCTGAAATGGTAATAACGTAATCTTTACTGCTTTTCTTAAGTGTTCAGTTTCATCTGGATTTGAATGAACAATCAGTGCAGCAAAAATCTGTGTTCTACATTTGTTTAATTTAAATATTCTCACAAATGCACTCAAAGTAGGAAATACAAATTAAAACGTGATACAATTTGCATCAAGCCTTCATATAGGAACTTACATTTATATCAGGTGTAACAAAATGCTAATCTAAGTCTGCATTGATTTGCCTTTTAGGTTACAGACTGCAGAGAAGTGCTTCACTCTTGATCGAGGCTTGAGCTTGGTTCAATAATTCATCAAAACTGTACACAAAACGTTAATGGGCATGCAACATATGCTTTTCAGAGCATGTCATGGAACAAAAACATTGATCAAATGCATATTTCATTAACCCATATGCATACTTAGGCTTGGTTTATTTGGTTTTGTGTTCTGTAGTGTGTAAATATCTGAAAAAAACTCTGAACCTTACAGCGCACCTTTTTTCTCTTAAAGGTTAGAAAGCGTACATTTTACTTACGACACTGCAAATTAGCAAATAGTTCACAGTAATTACTTGAAAATAAATCTTAAGGAACTAATAACTGAGCTTGTAGTTTAACAGACTGCAACTACTAATTATTTATATGCCAGTTATTCCACTGACCATTATAAAATCAATTGACTAATCACACCTTTATGCTTTCTTACTTTGTCCCAGACAGAGCGACACCATCACTCAGTGACTTCCTTTGTGGTGCAATCAAATCAGTGACATCAGCGAAGTCTTATGCGCATGACCTAGTGCATTAGATTGCATGACCAGAATGACCCCCATGCATAATATATCATTATAGCTGAGCTGTTGAATTATTTTACACAATGGCTTGTTGATGAATTGACGCCCTGTTCTGGCTTTAACCTATTATAGTTGCCACGACAGACTCTAATGGCACTATAGAGAGGAAAAGGTGGAACTGGCTTATACTGCTTGGAGTACTTCCCACCATAAGTGGCCTCAGGAATGCTCTTGGAACCGTTTGTGCTCCTAGACATTACTCACTCCGAGGCCTGACTGACCCTGGACAGGCCTCTGTGGGCAGAGGACCACAGTGGAACTTGAAGCACCAGCATGTATCTGTGCACCTCTGTCTCACAGTGTTTTGCGAGGACAGGCTGTCGTTGCCACGCGGCGGCTGCCGAAGATGACACACACAGGGGCTGCCAGGGGGGACTGTGTTTGTGCTGATTGACGTCACTCACGCCCACTTCTTTCCATCTCTTGTCTGCGTGGCGGAAAGAATAGATCCCCACCTGTGATGAATGCACTGAGACTCCATCCCCCACCCTCCTCCAGCCCCCACCCTTCTGAAATAGACAATAATGCAGTGCAACAACTGGACAAATGTGATAAAAGAACTCACATTCTTGTCATCAGCAGCAGTTTGACCCTTTGCCTCTCTCGTGAGAAATTTCTGTGAATGGGCTGTTTAGACTCTGATCCGCCACTGCTGTGATATTTTTATACTTTAATATTCTGCCTTTTTTCTCTGAGAGGGAGCTCTGAATGTGTGACCCAGAGCTGTCACACAGATGTGAAAACACACATAGCAGGTGGTACACGGCCATAAAATTATTTGCGCACGCCTGCAACTGAATACACTCACTTGTGCGCACGCACCCACGTACACACGCAGCAGGGGCTCGTCACCATGCTGATAAGAGAACGGAGGCCTGTGATCAGCTGCTTTGTGACAACATAAGCAATTAAATGCTCCTCCCAAAGGTCAGTCTCATTCCGTACAGACTTCAACACCTGAGCCAGTGGCTGCGACTGCCACCACAACAAATCAGCCTATTTATCATCTCCGCCATGAGCGGGAAATGTCATGTCAAACCATGTCTGGGATTACCGCTTCGGTTCCTAAATTAATAAAAAGAGACAACCGCTCTTTCGTCATAAAAGGGTGCAGGATGACTATTGAACAATGCTTAGTTTCAAAGTTTTGCGGTAACCTTTTAGGTTGCTTTCTAGATTGAGACTGATTTGATCTCAAGCGATGAGACGTACAATAAAGCTAACATAATAAAGTTTGATAATCCGGCGATACTAAAACTACAGTCCCATCCAAGGTGAGAGTACATTATTAAACACTTTGGCATTCTGTTAGAGGATTCAGGCACTTCTGTGCCACACAAGCAAGACCTAGAGGAATCAGGGTGTTCCTGAAGACTTCACTGGAAAGATTGTTGAGAGCACAGCAATGTTGGCGTGTATAACCCTCACACACACTACAGAAACTTCAACAATGTCAAAGAGCTGTTCTGGCTAAAATAACATGCCACTTACTTGGGGTGGGTGCGTTGACTCAAGTGATGGAATTTCGGCTCTTTTTAATGAGTGGGATTTGGATCAGGCACTTTTGGCTCCTAAACAGCTCTTTGTTTTACTGAATTTAGTCAAAGAACCAAATCGGCTGACATGCCTTTATCAAGAGCAGCGTTAACAGATAGAGTTTCATTTGAAACGATTCACGCAACCTGTTACAGAGCACTTTCTGAAATATAAGAAAAATAAACATTAAACTCATGAGAAACACTCAAACACACGAGAAACACGAAAAAAATGATTTCTTGTTTCGTTTTTTACAGGCGGTAAGACTGAAGACAGAATGGGGAGGGGGTGGCGTAGTGGGTAGGATACTTGCCTGTAGACCAAGAGGTCATGGGTTCGAATCCTACCTTCAGCACACCATCACTGGGTTCCTGAGCAAGACCCTTAACCCCAAGTTGCTCCAGGGAGACTGCCCCCTGTAGGTAGGGACTGGAAGTTGCTTTGGATAAAAGTGTCTGATAAATGCCGTAAATGTACCGTGAAAATTATGGCTCCAAAAAAAAAAAATTTGGCTCCCAACTATTTTGTGTTTCGGAGCCAATGCTCCTAAGGTTTTATTTTTGTCTGGAGCCCAACTTGTCATCATGTGTCTGTTATCACAGACAGAACGCAACTCCCTGGCCTGATTCGCCTCTGAAAGGAAAAGTGTTTCAGCAAGAATGCTGGGTCACAGTGTGATGCGATGCTGCAATCACACAGGCTTCATCTCACCCAGGAGAGAGTGTTTAGCTCTCTTGGAAGTCATGATAGCCATCGCCGAATGCTGTTTCTGAAACGATCCGTTTGAAAGTTGGCCGTAAGAGAGGCGCAGTGCCTGCAGAGTCAAGGGTAAAGTACACAGTGGTCTCCGGAGGTAATGGTGCCTTGAGCCATTAAGAGAACTGCGAATTAGACAGTGGGAGTCCATGGACGAACTAGGACGTCAAGCAAGGCAGCACAAGTGTAGATGGTGATGTCCAGTCATCCAGCTGAGCTGGAGAAATCTCAGGGCTACAGGACATCTGCAGTAAATTGGATCAACCATCAGTGATGTTGTGCAAGACTTCCATTTTCAACAAACAAATAGAAATCTGTACTAGTTTTTCTGAGCATTTTATTAACCAGTTGATTAGTCATCTTAAATAAAAAAAACAACATTTTTTTCTGTTGTTTATCTGAGCAAAAAACAAAAATGATTTTGGTTGCATACAAATATTTGTACACACGTGCACTCACTCACACACACGCACACATGCACACACCCCTCAGTTTCACGCGGATCAGCATTCGCGGATTCAGTCTTACGTGGATTTTTCTGAGAACCGAACTGTATTACCTCCACCAGTCCAGCGGTGGCAGTAATACGCTGAAAGGCTCTCAATCACCATAAAAAGAAGAAGAAGAAGAAGAAGAAGAAGAAGAAGAAGAAGAAGAAGAAGAAACTGCTGCAGCATGTAGCATGACTGCTCCATAAATGCATGTAGCATGTAGCATGACTGCTCCTTAAAATGAAATTATATTGCTCTGGGACCAGATTTGGGGGCAGATTTAGGGTTTACACTGTTACAAACTTCAGATAAACCATGGAACGTCTTTGACAGTTCAGATGCCCAAAATCAGACAAAAAATGTTTTTGACAAATGTTCTTTTAGCTTTGTATTAGAATCTCATAGCTGTGCTCTGCACTGTGCTGCTTTATTCACCATGTATTAATATTTATGGCCTCAAATAAAGTCGTAGCCCTAGTAGTAATCATTTGCAACCGAATAAACAATGCATTGCACACATTAATATGACATTAAACTATTGTGAATTTTGAATAGCATTTTAGTTTCTTTTCTTTGTGGTGTGCTTTCGGGGCTGAGAAAACCACCTTTGTTCATGGGGACCCTCAGTAGATTGTACTGCATGACCTGGGCGTGTAGAGGATGTTGGTGTCAACAGGGATGTCGTCAGAGTTTATATTGAACTGGAGTTTTTCAGCTTCATGTTCACTAGAGGCATGTCCACTGTGCTGGTGAGAGCTATATCTTTGACTTATGTTTCAGCGGCCCATCTGTAACACCTGAGGCAGGACAATTCATCACACAAGGTTACAATGAAGGCATAGCAACACACCGACATCCAGGCTAATCCACCTACACAGGATTGCTGCAGGCAGAGGAGCATAAAGCTTTAATTTGAGAGGGATCCAGTGGAGCTTTCTGGAGGTGTCTAGTCCCGAAGCACAGAAGGCATAAGTCTTGGCCAGCATGAGGCTCTGGCGAGGCCCCAGAAACGGACAGCAAGAAATAAAGGCATGACCAGTGGTTTTAAAACCACGCGAATCTGTGAAAAATCTAAGCATTCCATTAACTGAAGACTTTGTATTTTGATTGTGAAAATCTGGCAAACAACTTGCATGAGAAGCAAACAGCAAATCAGATTTAATTTGAATTTACATATTATGGTTTATGTAGAAAATCACAGATGCATCTCGGCATAAAATTAATTATGTTTGCAAAACGCAGTGCATTTGCTACAGATTTGTTTGCTGGAACATATTACTGGAATGGAGTGATGGCATGTGTTCAAGCAGGGTGCAATTAAAGTCTCAGAAGCGAAGCGAATAACTAGCAATCTGTTGAAATTGGAAGAGAAATTCATGGTGTTGTACCCTCTGCTGTTTACAATGGAGAAGTATGATTCTCAGTACTAAGCTCATTTAGCCAGTACATGTCATTAACAGTGTGTTGTTTGAATGAAGACCACCATTCAACAACACCATACATTCATATCTTTACAGGAGAAGGCAACAACAACCTTTACTAATAATGTAAGTGAATGTAAAGAGTTTTTAATGCAAGCAATTTTACTTTTCTTTTTGTCAGATCACCAAGTTTCACCGAATGTAAAGATCTGCTGTGTTTAAATGACGGATAAGAATAAACATGTAAGAAAATGGAGATTCATGCCCAGCGAGAAGGCCCTCAGATTTTTATCTCTAAATTAATAGTCATCCATGTCACTGATGACAACAGACTTGGTGGATTCATATATGACAGTATACACTACCGGTCAAAAGTTTTAGAACACCCCAATGT
>JBBPCW010000031.1:15832538-15848301 GCA_037974425.1 Phenacogrammus interruptus
CGAATGAACATTGAGACACTGAACCGCTTGAATTTCAATACAAACAGAAAAAATGGGGTGTTCTAAAACTTTTGACCAGTAGTGTATATAGTAGATATGGGCTCAAACTGTGATTGCTAGCATATCTCAGTGGAGTCTCACAGAGAACTACAAAGCACTCTGTCTTTCAACATTGATTAAGAAGACTTTCTATGAAATCTAGGCTAAGGCAGCTGTGGATGGCCTTTTACTTGGCTCTTATTTGTTAATTAGCCCCGGGGCCTAGTTTGATCATGATTATGTCCATTAAACCAATAGGATGATTAATAGATACATGGTGCGTTTATCAAAGGACGTGCACTTTGGAGTTGTTGAGGAGCTCATGGCAATTGCCTTTGGGATCAATCTTCTGCAAATGATACCTACTTTGGAAGTAGATTAAAGGCCTCTAATAGCTGCAAGAAGGGACCTCTGTTGATGGAGCAATAATGTTTCATGCATGATCTTTCTATTCCCAAGACCTTCCAAAGATTTTCAGATGGACATCTTTTCCTTCTTTGACTTTTTTTTTTATCACTGATCTGATTTCATGCCTGCTTCCGAGGACTTTTACACCAGAGGATGTTTTGCTCCCAGCGGTCGTCATCAGTGCATACCTCAGTGTTTTCTTTGATCAAACACACCTGAAAGGTCATTAGCCAGCTCTTTGAGAGCTTAATCGAGTGCGACTGAAGATGAAAGTGTTGAAGATGGATAACGCCTAAGCTGTCCTGTGCATCCCCCCAGGACTGGACGAGAAAGGTGCTGGTGGAGGCCGTCTGGAAACGTAACTGAGATTAGATTAAGGGAGTTTACTGCATTCCGTCCAAGATATTTCAACAAACCAGCCCAATTCCTCTGTTCTGGCATCAAGAGGGATGGATTTACTAACATGGCAATGCTGCCCCCTACAGACCAGCTTTGGGAATAACAGCTCTTCAAATTTCCACAGAATGTTGCCACAAAAGCTGAAGTGAAATCTGAATGCACATTTTGAGTAATTCATCACTGAGATACTCCTGGCTTTTAAAAATCACCTTCCAATTTTAGTCATGCAGCAACTGGACCAGCCTGATCCATCAAAGCGTATAATCTCTTGATAGGTTGTAAACAGACAGAGCTGAATGGAAATGTGCAGGGATTGAACAGGCCTCTCTCTGTGACTCACTCCTCTGTGCGTGCCAGAAGCCAGAGAGTGCAGGTAGGGCCAGCAGTGATTCACACATCCGACAGCGGGGACATGTGACTCATGATTCTACAGCCCAGCAGGAAGATAACAGCCAATTACACAACAGATAGCTCCAGCTGAACCAATCACGTCAGCAGGGGATGCAGCCACAGCCATGTGTATGTAAAAACCATTCATACTTCTGTCGCCTGTGACGAGTCCTTGATGTCCCTGCATGTACATGAAGAACCCAAGACTCCAGATTGTCTCTAATGCTCTGCACTAACACAGCTCTAAACGCAGATCTAATGGTATTCTTCAATATGTTCTTCCAGAGCTACATGCCATAACATAGTGATACACAAAGCAAATTTACCCACATGTAAGGATTTACACTGAGTTTTTTCCTCCCAGCTTAGAAACATGATGGCATACTTGTATGAAATGATGTTCTTTCGATAATAGCCCTGTCCATCATTTTAATACTGAATGTATATAGTCTGCACGTGTCAATAGTCAAAGGATATAGCAGCAGATAGCATTTCACAGAACACAGATAGTATAAACCGAAATGTCCTCAGATGTCCTACTGAAACATCTGCCATGCTTTGCATCCCTCAAACAATGCACATTGCAAAACGTCACTCAAATTTGTGAACCGGCCAGCAAGGCCAACACAAAATCTAACCCTACATCTGGGCTGATGGTGTGCCTTCAGGCTGCATGTGGTGGCTCTGTAATGGGAGGATTGTGCTGCATGTGACCTTTCATGTCTGAAAAACTGAGGGTTAATGGGCCTCCTCCAGAAACTGGAGTCATTGAAAGCCACGATACAGATATACAGAACATTAGGAATAAACATGGCTGCTTTATGAGAGTAAACAAATCCACATTCCTGAAGGGACCAGGGCAGAACAACAAAGCAGGACATGTTATAGCAAACATTGATTTTTTTCCCCATCCAGTATCATCTCTCGCTCCAGATGATTAACTGTACATATATTCCCCACTGTGTCTGAGTTTGCTGCAGCTGTGCCTGTCTCAGTGTGGATGTGAATCCAGTGAATGAGGTCTAAGTGGGTCATTTTGCTCATGCCCCAATTGCTTAATTTTTTTGTGCAGTGGGTTCTGAGCTGGAAGCTTTTGGAAGAATGACCCTTGGTCGCTGATTCTGCTTCCACTCAACCACCTCATGGGCGTTGGACAAGTCTGGGGGAGATGCAGCAGACATTGGGGGCTCATTTAATAACATTATACTTAAACATTACCCTACATTTATAAACAGTAGCATATTAACCATTATAATGGTAATATACTTAATAACACAAAGCTTGGCATTCAATAGTGTTTCTACTTACACATCCACTCTGTATACACTCACTGTGCATGCAGACAACTAGCCCAAGCCTACATCTAGTCTTGCTTCTACATGTGCATCTTAGTCTTACTTACAGTTTACACACATCTGTGTATATTTTTTATAGGTGGGCATAGATTAATTATTTAAATCTAGATTAATCTCATTGTAATCTTGAGATTAATCTAGATTAAAATGCACCCCCAAACCGATCCCAATGCCTGTTTTTATAGTGTAAACCATAAATATTCCTCCAAATGTTCTCCCAGATCACTTTCATTTCATTTGGAACTCAGTTTAATACATTACCCTTAAAGAAAATGTAAATATAAACCTGAGGTTTAAATACGGAAATATCAGGAACGAGTGAGAGAGAGAGAGACAGAAAGAGAGAGAGAGACAGAGAGAGCGAGAGAGAGAGAGATGATCCGCGCAGTCCGGAAAAGTCACGAACGAGAGAGAGAGGCACAGAGAGCGTGCGCCAGAGAGAGCGATAGAGAGAGCGAGACAAGTCTAAAACGGGCGCGATCCGGAAAAGTCACAAACCAGAGAGACAGACAGACAGACAGACAGAGAGAGAGAGAGAGAGACAGAGAGAGTAAATCTGCGCTAAAATATCAAGAAAATAGATTAAAAATAGATTAACGGCGATATGTTTTTTTATCGCGCGATAGGAGTCTCGTGTTAACGCTGTGCGGCCCAGCACTAATATTTTTACTATACAGATGTGCTAATTGATACTCCTAGAGATTTATACTGAATTTTATACTAATTTTTATACTGATTTTATAGTGTACTGTACATTTAAACATTTTAGTGTACTGTGACAGCATTTTATTCTATTTTATTCTATTCTATTGTTTTTATTAATATTGCCGCTCTTTGTACTCCACTTTCTGCCGTGACCAAACAAATTTCCCTCTTGAGAGACTAATAAAAAGTTATCTTATCTTATAATGTTAGCCGGAAAATATAGGATTTGCTTATGGCAACAATTGCTATCACTTGAGGTGTATCATCAGAATCAGAATCAGAATCGCGTTTATTGGCCAAGTATGTGAGCGACCACATACAAGGAATTTGGTTCCGGCAGATGGTGTCTCTCAAGTACAACACTATAAAAACAACAATAATAATTAAAAGATACAATAAACAATATACTGAGCAAATATAATATACAATAATAAATCTACAATATGAATACGTAATATGGATTTATATTTATAACTATAAGATAAATGTTAACAAATATATATAAGTACTTTTTTACATATATGTTTATACTATTTATAAATATATGTATGAATATATATATATATATAAATGTGTGTGTATAAATGAACAATACAAAATAGTAAACTATATAAATCTTATATACAGAATATAATTTTTCAGAAGTATATACCAGAGTGTACATATAGACACATAGAATCAGAAAGACACATATCTTAAGTGGACATTGTCCCACACTGGATATATGGCTTAGATCATTGCCCTGTTAGAATATCCAGCCATGACCCAGTTTCTGTTATTTTGGTCAGAGGCAACCAGATTCTTGTTTAAAATTTCATGCTGATTCATGAGTATATGATGCCACTGGTCCTAGCAAGAGTCCCAGGGCCTCAACTCACAGATCCTCTGCTATTCAAAACAGTGGGGGTAAGTTTTAATTTCAGTAAAAAGATCTTTTTATGCCAACCCCGCCTTGCTTGTTAACAAAAGCTCTGTTTTTGTTATATCTGATGATAGAATCAAAATCACAGTAACATCTAGCAAACGTTAGGCACTTTCACATTGCTTAGATGAAAGAGATGCTTGTTTTCTGACACGCCTTTCAAATTGTGAGAATAAACATGGCGTGAAATTGTTAAATACCCTAAACCTCTGTAAAATAAAACCTCTTCCAGGTTTGTTCACATGAAGTTCAGTGACCTGTTGTGAATTGTTGACGGCATGGGCGTCCGAAGCGCTTTTAATGGTGTGGGGGCTATGGTATGTTTTTAATGTTATGTGTTTTGACTGTATTCTGGGAGGTGGGGGACAAAAAGTGATCTTAAAAAGTGGGAGTTGCTCCGTTTGATGCTGGGGGATGGGGTCCCGAAGGAGCCGCTGCATGTCCTCCTCTGCTGTGGTGTTGGGGTGGGGGGGGCTGTGGTCTCTCGTCTCTGGTCCGACATTTTTGGCCCTCAGTTCATAACAGTTAAAATATTAAAGGGCCTGGTGTATTTGTTTACATATACTGTCCTCTTTCATCATTTGTGGACATAACATGGATATGGTAGTATAATATGAACATATTAAAGGGGTTTGCTGTGTGAAAATCCCCCTTTCTATAATGGTTCCTACACCCATGGCTGATGGACATTACAGAGGGACATTTATGAAGCTCACAAGGTCCTGTAATACTCCCCAAGTTAAAGAATTACTAGAGGAAACTGCTCTTCTTGTCACATCTTCTTATTAATAGTTTCTAATAACAATCAAATGTTTCTTTTCTACACTTACTTCACCAAAACATAATACAAAACATAATAGTTCACAAGATAAAGTTACACGAAATAATATCATTGAATTACTGAAAGTAATGAAACCGTTTTCACAAAGTTCATATTGTCCTCTTAGATAGCTGAAACAAAACGCCCTGCTTTGTAATTGGACAATAAATGACTGACATTCAGGCCAATAAAATAAATTGCACACCAAAAAACAGTTCATCTTATTTTTTTCATGTTTTGATTACATATTTTCCTTCATATAAAAAGCAGAGTGCGCAAAAGCATCTGTGCTCTATTATTGGGGCGTAGACGCCCACACCCAAAACCGGTATTCATCTACCAGCCTGGTGTAAACTGGGGTTTACCAGATTTATGCAGCAAAGAACATGAAAATCAGGGATATCTGAACTTGATTTTAAATCAGTGATATCTGAACTACGACCGTATGTTTTCCCTGTTGATCAGACAGTGCTGTGGTGCAGGAGGGCAGTGTAATCTGTACTCAGACATCTGTTAAGGCATCTGTCTGCTCACCTTTGAGACTACAAATCATATTAACCTGGCTTTTGGCCTTCGCACCTCCTCCCAGCTGTCTGAGGCCATGCCCCTTTTCACTGGGTGACCATTCTGCCTGCACAGGGTAGGTAACTGAATGTGCACCGTTATGCCATTCGACTGCACTTGCACAGCTAAAATATCCATAGAAAAGTACCTGATGCCTGATGCCAAGTCTTGGCTAGAGGCGATGGACTCCTCCCACACTGGGTGACAAATCCTCAGTGAATTAAAGAAGTTCTTCTGTATTTTTCAAATTGATCTCAATACGTCCCATAATTTACACTCAATAATAGTCACTCAAAATTCTTAGACTCATACATACACTATATGGACAAAAGTATTGGGACGCCTGACCATTACACCGACAGGGACTTTAATGACACTCTATTCTTTAGTATGGAATTGACACCCACCCCCTCTCCTTTGCAGCTATATCAGCTTCCACTCTTCTTGGAAGGCTTTCCACACAGTTTTGGAGTTTCTGTGTGAATTTGCGCTCATTCATTCTGTAGAGCATGTATGAGGTCAGGCACTGATGCTGGATGAGAACACCTGAGCCTAAAGAATATGGAATTTATGTTCCACACAAGGTCTTAAACCAATTCTCATCCCAAAAATCAACAGGCAGGTTTGTTTTTCAATCACAGCTGTTTTGAGTATCAATCTCACACCACCAATACTTTGTCAACTATTGTTAAATAAACCACAACGTTTGCTTCAGAGCACTCTGAGCAGCTTGACCTCGTTGTCAGCTTGAATCACAACAGAGCAGAAGTCAGTACTTGTGACAAAACCAGGCTTTTTGCTCAGAGGGTCAGTTGCCTGGCGTAGGTTTTCCTTTTTTGCGGGTTATAAAGAAACGAGTCAGAGCAGGATGAGGTCATGCATTTTACGCACATAATGTCACACTTGCGCTGCCCAGTGACAGGCAAGCTGACCGCTATCAGGAGCAGAACGGCCCTATCAAAGAGCGCATTATACCAGGACAATGGGCCGAGACGCAGCCATACTCAGGAAATTACGTTTGACAGGAAGGTGAAGGAACCCTGCCTGATCTCAACCTTTCAGTTTCTACCTGATAACATTTTTCACCAGCATGTTTCTCAGGTCCCCTTTCATACAGATGCCAGATCCACAACAGCCAAACTGGTCTCAGCTCAGCAAAAGAAGGTCAATGTCTATTCATTTCAAATTATTGCACTAACAAACATCAGAAACTGTCCAGAACTTCAACAGTGCAGTGAGAACATCAGTATATAATTAAACTCAGAGATTTTTGCCATGTACTTTGGGTAGAGAGGCCAATTTGTTAGTGAGCTTGAAATCAAACCTGCCCTTGTTAATAAATGCAAAGGCTGATTTAAAGCACAATTGTGACCTGATCTGCCGTAACGAGTCAGAAGTCTGCGTTCTATTTTTTGAGATACGGGCCGATTATGTTGAAAAACATCAAACATATTTTTTGGTCTTATATGTAAGAAACTGTCTTCAAAATTAAGTTAATCTATTTTTCTAAGTATCTAAAAGCCTGTAGTAAAATGTTGTTGTTGAAAACTTGGTGCATCTCTTTGGATGCTCTGGATTGTTAAAGATAAACAAAAAACTGAGAAAAACTTTAAATGCGATTTTCTCGATTTTTCAGTTGGAAAATGGTGCTGCGAGACCAGAATTCGACTGTAACTTGACAACCGTTTAAGATACAGCTTTGATATCGTTTTAAAGCTTATTTTCTGATCTTTTTAATGACACCAAAATCTAAATTTTGAATTGTGGGACACTGCAACTCATTTTGCTAGATCAGGTCACAATTCATCACACCATGTGATTTAAAAGGCATTCTTATTTTTTCTGGTCGACTTTGATGAAAGTATGAATAACTAAATAGACATAAGCACCAAAAAGCAATGTGAGGAAAATTCTGTGGTTTTCTTTATTAAGAGACATCCAGAACATTAGATAGGGTACATGGACACCTGCACTCGTCAATAAAGGTTAGAATTTCATCCTAAAAAATGTTGTAGTTTAGAAAACCTTATAACAGCATAGCCTTGGATGAGCTGCTCTTGATTTTTTACTTTTTTTTTTTCAATTTAAACAAAAATATTTTTCGTTTTTTTAAACTGCAGGGTACGTTGAAATAAAGATAGCCCATGTAACTCTGCCCCGGAATGTTTTCTGATGTTTTTCTTGGTATTCCTCTGTCTTATGGACAATACACTGAAATGAGAAAAAAAAAAAATCTAGTACAAGAAACAAAAGGAAGGAGACCCACTGCACATACGTAAGGTAAAAAAGAAACAAAAAAATCACTCGTTATATGGTAATATAGTTCAGATAGAGGGAGGAGAGGGCGAGTAGAAAACAGGACAACACTCAGATTGTAACAGGTATGCTCTTACTAGACCCAACAACCTATCGACACTCATGAAATGCCATTTAAAAAAAAGATCTTTTTTTTAGTATGTTCATCTTGCAGATATTTGATATGACCACTGCACTTCTGCAAGGTGCTCCGCATTTAGCTTTTACGTTTGTGCTAAAAATCTGTACTGATACTTATAAAATCATTGATAAAAATATTCCTCTGTTAACAATATGCCTGGAAGAGAGGGGCAATAACATGAGACCAGGAGCATTTTGGGAGAAAAAGAGAAAAGGGGGGCGGAGGAGAGGGGCAGGAAGAGAAGGCTGATGGGAGGCAGTGGTGCTACTCAGATTTTGCTTCCTCCTTGGTGTCTTCAGGAGTCTCCTCCACCTGAAGACAGAGAAGAAACACTCCATCATACGTCTGCAGGCACCTCTACAGTATCAGTTCACAGTGCCTGTGATAACAGTTTATACCGTAAAGTAGTTCTAGAGACAAGTGTAACTTATTAAAGACCATAAACAGCATCTCTAAAGTAACCTCGACCCATAATCATGAAATATTAGGGTGTACATCTGTTATTTACACAGTAACAGCACATTAATAACACAAGTTTACGTCCAGCTGTGTGTCCGAATGCAAAAACAAAGAAGATGTTTATCCCGGCAGGATTTTTAGGGATTTTTCTGTGTAATGTATGTGCATTTTTATCAGTAGCTATTCACTAACAGAGTTAACAGAGGGCCCATGCAAAGTCATGTTCACCTGGTGCTAATATATAAAATTCAGCTCACAATGACATAGTAATTATTGGATGAGCTTAACCAGGTATCTAACAATAGGATAAAGTATGTAGTGAAGAGATCACCTGAGTCTGGATCTTACCAAAACTGGCTGGCACAGCCAATACAGACATAATGTTATTATGTATATACACATATACATATATATATAAAACATACATACCGCGTTGGTTTTGGCTTCTCCATTTTCTGAGTGATTCTCGTCATTGGCCTCTGGCTCTGTGGACTCCTTGGCCTTTGCCTTGCTCTTTTTGTCCTCTTTCTTGTCTTTTACCACTTTGTCTTTCTGTCAGGGACATTCACAAAACAGAGGATTCAGTTACAGACATAAAATTGTTAACACATACTGATCTTACAAACCTAAAGCAATGATTCAACACTCAATATGTAAGGTGTCTTGCATCTCAACAGTGTTTAAGACCTAATTTAAAGTCCCTAAACGCTCAGGGTCCATTTATGGAATCACACTATGGTGGGTTTTCATAAAATAACGTGCCTGTTAGTTTCACTGTGGCTAACACTTAAATGAATAATAAATATTAAGACCAGTAACTAAATAATATGCTTTATGGTTTAATTGATTGAGTGTAAGCTTGTATTTTTCCTTAGCCTGCCTTAATAATCAAAGAAGTACTACAGGCTGGGATTGTTGAAACAATATATTAAATGGAGTCATGTAACTGCACAGCCTGCACACTTATGCCATTTCGTGCAAAAATACGTGTGAATATATAAGCAAAGTTTGATTAATTCGTGAACTTTTGTTTACTGTGTTTATAGCCAGGTTCTGCACATGTAATTACCCCAGTTTTTTTTTACTACAATGATTACCACTTGTCCATCAAAGGCCTGCTCTACCTCTACAATAATTCCTAATTTGGGATTTTTGTGAGACATACACTGAGCGTACGTTTGTAATAATGATATGTGAGCTGCCTTGTTATATTTACCTTTGCTGTCTTTTTTGGTTTGGGTTCAGGCTTGGGAGGAGCCGGTCGCTGCGAATAAGACAACAAGTTAACTTTCAAATTTATCTATTGAAAATGTGATAATGCATGCAAACCACTCTAAAGTAAAAAGAAATCAAAAACAGATGGAAAAGTTATGATACGAAGAAAAATGCTAGTTATGTCACTTATATAAACGTTAACAAAAACCTGTGCATGCAAACACAATGTTATTAGCTACTTACTGCAGATAACCGTGCAGATCTCCTCTGAGGCTGCAAAGAGAGAATATGTCAGGGAAAAAAATCTTGAAAAACTTAAATAAATGTACCTAGAAAAAAAGTAGAATGCAAGTAAATAAGTTCAAAATAAATAAATAAAGGAATAAATACCTCCTCCTTGGCATCACCCTCAGCTCCCTGTTATTGAAAGGTTCATAAGTCAGTCATCAGTCATTATAATGAACATCATTGTCCAATATTACACTGCAAGAAAAACTTTCACTGGTTCCAACTGGGAAAAATCAGAGAGGTCTGAATCCAGCAAAGGTCTCAAACTGGTTCCAGAGCTGTATTTTGAGTTGGATTTAGTGCACAATGGAAGTGTGACATCTCTAACACCCCTTACGAGCCCCCTTACGCCCCCCTGCCAAATCTGGACAACCAACCCTTGCAGAAATTCAACAAAAAAAAAAAATCAGGGAGGGAGACGTGAGAGAGGGGGAGGGGCCGACTTAAACAACCGCAGCGCCATCTGCTGTAAACTGGGCGCCACTGCAACCATCTGGCAGCACGAACAAAGAGAAAAAACGATAAATATATCTTTTTGACGCAATGAGAGTACAACACGATGCGGTCGATGGAATAAACGTTTCCTTTGTCATTTTTTCGATTACCGTTGACCCCTCTCTGAGCGCTTACGACGATAAAAAAGGCGTTTGTTCCAGGTCATCTTCACAGTGACTAGTTGGGGAGCTGTAAAGCATGGCTGCTTGAAGCTCACCAGCATGGAGACCAGAGGTAGATTTCAGACTCCACCGACCAAGACTGCTTGGAGAGGCGGAGTACATGTGCACTTTTTAGGTGGGAAAAAATAACAATGCAAATGAAAGTCGTCTGAAGCGCAACATAATCCAAAATTAGACGAAAGTACTTAAAAAGGACGAAAAAAGGAAACAAATAAAAAAAAAATCCGTGTACAATAAACAGCGAGCTATCAATGGCTAACTGCTTCTCTGATTTCATAGTGGAACTATCTGCACAAACAGGGGTTTACATACCTTTCTTTTGGGCATGCTGGATTCCTGAAAAGTGGGTATTTCTTTGCAAAATACTACTTAAAAAGCGAGAGTTTGATTTGACGACTTCACAGCATATACGTGACCGTCTCCTTATCCTAAATACAGTAGTAAACACACAGGAGCATTAAAGCTAGTGGCTGAATGGGGGGAGGGGTGCGGCTAAGACGTGATTGACGTCCCGCTCGACCAATCAGAGCGCAGAGCTGGGAGCTGCGAATGAAGAAGAATCACCAAGCCGGTTTTTGTCGTACGCGCCAAATGCTTGTCGCGCTTAACAGGGGAGGAAAAAAGTCACAAAACCAATCAAAATACGCGTATTTTTTCGGTTTAATGGCTCGAAATGGGGACATTACATTTCTTCACAACGTATTTTACGCCGAAGAGGCACTTAAATGCTCGCAGCGTGGATTTAAAGGCCATTTAGTGTCAAGTCTTCAAGGTTTATGTCGTGCTTTATATTCAACTCAGGTCCAAAATGGCGCCCTCCTTGCCCGGTGCATTCTCGCCGGTCTTTCGAAATTTTTTTGCCAAATTCACTGCAAAAAAATGAGCCTCCATTGTGCCCTAAGCCGGGAAGGCGCCTGCAGGTGGCATCATTCGCTCTCCTTAACAAGTAAAGGCTCTGGGAAGCCATTAGAACAGCTTTAGAGAATGCGCTACATGGACAAAAGTATTGGGACGTTTGACCATTACACCAACAATGACTGGAATGATATGGTATAGAAGACATAGACTTTAATGTAGACTTGCCCGCTAGCCTTTGCAGCTATAACAGCTTCCACGCTTCTTAAAATGCTTTCCACAATATTTTGGAGAGTTTCTGTGGGTATTTGTACCCATTCATTCGGTAGGGCATGTATGAGGCCAGGCACTGATGTTGGACGAGAAGCCCTGGCTCGCTATCTCCGTTCCAGTTGTTGGATGAGGTTGAGATCAGGGCTCTGTGTGGGCCAGTCAAGTTCTTCCACATTTAACTCATCCAGCCATGTCTTCACGGACCCGTGCTTTGTGCACTGGGGAACCGTAATGCTAGAACAGAAAAGGTTCTTCTGGGTCCACAAAGGTGGAAGCATGGCGTTGTCCAAAATGTCTTGGTATGCTGAAGCATTACGATTGTCCTTCACTGGAAGTAAGGAGGGGGCTGAATTCAATCATTAAGAGGTGTCGAAATACCTTTGCCCATATGTACGTTTTAGGCTAAAACAGATGTGCTGATTTCCTCTGTCTGAAAAAAAGAACAAAGAAAAGGGTGTTATTTTAAAGCGTTTCTACCATAAAATGGGGAGGATATTGCTCAAAGTAAATGAAACTAACTGGTGTTCCTACGGGAAAAACACTCTGAGAAAAAAAAACAGTATAAACTGCATAAATGAGCTCGTACTGTAGACTTGCAAGCAGTCAGTTCTTGCATATGTCAGATAGAGGCTGGCTTTTATTTATTTATTTATTTATTTATCGTGTTCTGCAGATTAGATGAATGAGATACCTAGATCCCAAACTGTGCATTATATATATATTTAAATGCATTATTTTCGCACCATAATAGTGTAGTTATCTCATAGAGGAGGGGTAATGTGGAGAAAGGAGGCGGGGAAGTTGTGAAGTCCATCAAGAGACTGGGAGGACTGAGCAATCTGCACAGACTTGCAGACTTCTGAGGCTGTGAGGCCACCAGCCTGCCAGTATTACCAGAGGAAAGTGGACAATCAATCTCTTTCTCTCTCTGTCATTTCACCAGCCTGCCGTGGATTTAAAGCTGTCCTCTGTCTCGCAAGGATTTGGAGAACATGGTGATCAAAGTTTACATCGCGTCGTCGTCTGGATCCACCTCGGTAAGATCCCCGCCGAACGGCTTACACACAAAACCGTGAGATGCTAATGATTCAGGGAAGAACTTTGGTCTTTTTAGCAATTTATGCTGGGGTTTTAAGCCGAACTTCAAGTCAGAATGCTCCGTGGGGGCTGTACGAACAAGCTGCTTTGCTTTTTTTATGAACTGGCACAGGATGTCGCCGGGAGGTTATTCTCACATTCCTCTCCGAGCAAGAATAAAGGTTTCGGGAGAGAAAAAAGCAGACTAGGATGCTCCATCCTGGAGGGTTTCCAACACGACTAGGCATTCCCCTTCCAGACGATGCACTGCCAGCACAGGAAATCGAGAGATAGCCCTCAATGATTAGCTCTAAATATGGCATTGAACATTGCAAGTTGTTTTTTTGTTGGTGTGCACGAAGTGATGAGTCTGTTTCCTGTATCTGTCTGTCATTGTCATGCAGACCCAAGACAGAAGTTGAGGAAATATGTACAGAAAATGTACAGAGAAAATGTTTTTTTTAATTTAAAAAACTAACTTAACTTTGGCCTTAGTTTTTCCCATTTAAAACACCAGAGAAAGGGTGCTGGCTTTTATCAAACACATCACTTTCTCTGATCCCTTCCAAAGCAGCAATATGCAGATGGGACTTGAGCTGGCTACTCCTAATTTGGTAAGTTTAACTGATGATGCTATGCTTAGAGGACCGAAGTTATGCAACACCAAGACACACCTTCCCAGAGCTCTGGCTGAGGACACCTTTGGGAGTTTTTGGGAGCTCAGATGTCAAAACATAGAGATAATAAGTAAATAGAAGTGTGGAGAACACGGCATGGGTTTCTTATGATGCACTTGCCTTTAGCTGCATTTTGCCTGTAGAATGCATGTGAGTCTGCATTCATCTGAAGGCCCGAGGTTTAAACGTCTTCTACACTTCAAGCCTGAAGTTTGCTGAAACAGCTCAGTAGCTGCCCTCAGACTTAATTTACAAAACAAAAGCGGAGATAAGGCTGCTGTATTTAAGTGGGCCCCGTCTTGCAGTTGTGTGCAGATACATGTGAAAGGACTTGGTGGTTTCTGTGTGTGCATGAGTTCACCCGTAACTTCCTTATTAGCAAATTTCAAAGTGTAATTGCACATGATACAATGATTGCTGCACATACATAAGACTTTATAGACAGAGGTTTGGGCGGTGGCTGTGCATTGCTGTTTTCAAACTATTCCTTCGGTATCACTGGTGTGAATAAGTGGGACAGTATACCCAATGAGCTGCTGCTGTGTATCAACACTCATTGTCCATTTTATCAGCCTCACTTCACAAACTGACGACTGTAACTCTTTTTTTTTGGTCTCACTGAGAAATCTCTCGTATAATCACTAGACCCTCTTCTACTCATCACATCTTCCCTGTTCTGCAGCTGCTACACTGGCTTCCAGTTATAAAATTCTTTTCTATACATTTAAGGCCATCCATAAGCTTGCTATTCCATATCTGACCTTATTCACCCTGCCACTCCCTCTCACTCTGCCAGATCTTCTTCTATCCATCTTACTGTCCCCTCTGCTGGTCTGGTCACTATGGAGGGCCTTTGCTGTGATGCACCCATGCTCTGGAATTCTTTACCCCAGACATTAGAAATATTAATTGGTTTTATGTGTTTAAGTCCAAACTCATGATGCACTTGTTTGAAATGGCATATTCTATTTATTCTCCTTTGCCCTGTAGTGTTTTTACTGTTTGTTTTTTTATTGTCTGTTCTTTTGTAAATGTGTACGGTGTCGGAGTGTTGTGAAAGGCGCCTATAAATAAATTGTATTATTATTATTTCATTGGCCATACAGCTGCAGTTTGAAGTCTCCAATCTGCAGTTTGGAGTTTACAGTCACAGACTGCAGTCTATAAGTTTATTATTTGGGTTGTGGATCATTCTCAGGCAGAGCAGTGCTGCTGGAGACCCATCAGTGTCACTGCGGTTCTAATAGTCCACAACCAATAATATCCAGCCATATATACAGTATCTGAGCATGTTAGTATAACTCATATTAAACAACTCTATTTGTCTAATGCGTCAGAACATTTTTACAAACCATTTAAATTAAAATCCTTCTAAATTAAAATGTTTTCATAGTGCATGAGGTGACATTTTAGAAAAGAATACAGAACAAAACGTTAATTAGAAGCTATATGTTTGCAAAAGAACTATATTTTTATTTCACCATCTTAGAAGAGAACCATTTAAACTTTCAAATAGTTCTTTGACTCATAGTTTTATATATAGATGTGACTCATATATAAAATGCTATACCAAGGAATCCCTTTTAAGGGTGTATGTAGTACAGTACAGCCTCATAGATTTGGTAACATGACTCATTTATATACTTTGATCAGCCATAACATTAACCCCCTTCTTAAACTTGTGAGCATCCCCTTCATGCTGCCAGAACAGCTCTGACCAGGTAAAGCATGGACTCCACAAGGTGTGCTCTGGGATCTGGCACCAAGACGTTAGTAGCAGATTATAGTCCTTTAGTCCTGTAAGTTGTGAGATCTGGCCTCCTTGGATCAGACCCGTTAGTCCAACACATCTCTTAGATGCTCAGTTGGCTTGAGATCAGGGGAATTTGGGGAACTCTTCCCATAGTGCATCCTGGTGCTGTCTCTTCCTTAGGTAAGCCTTAGTGCATTTCTGATGCTCCTGTGCCCGTTGTAGGCACATTTGGCGGTGCATCACTGACCCCAGATTTTTTTCAAGTCGATTAGTCGGTCAGCAAAGTTGAAGTCGAGTCGATGAGTCTTTTGATGGCGTCACACACAGTGGAGGAACACAAGTGTCCAACACTGAGACATGTTTATTAAAGTTTTCTGTAACATTAACAGTCAACACCACAATTAAACTAAACTAAACAAAGACTGATATCTTGAATTTTCTGGTAAATTT
>JBBPCW010000031.1:15864647-15875711 GCA_037974425.1 Phenacogrammus interruptus
CCTCAGTGGTGCCTAGCGGTCTTGGGAATCGAACCTGGACTTTCTGATCGCAGGGCGAATGCCCTAACCACTAAGCTACCAACTGCCCCAAACACATGTAGACTAATGGTGATGTGTATGTACACAATGAGTATATGTATACAGTAATCCCCAGTTTTACGTTGAGAAGGAGACGCGGATTCAGTCACATGCAGATTTTTTTAAGAACCGAACTCATGGTTTTACGTGGAAATGCCCACAATAACACGGAAACTGCCAACATCCTCCACCTGTTTAGCTATTTTGTGGCAATACATTTATTTTTTTCTGGATGTTTTCACACAAGGGGATTCAGAACAGGCTGTAGCCGACCTGGACGCACTTTTTTTAAATTCCACTCCAGCGTTGAGCCCCACACTCCAAGCACGATTTCTCTACTGTGCACACTCAGACACTTCAAACTCCACAGTTCGGTAGCTCTCCAGGAGACTTTACCAACGAGCCCTCATTTGTATTTTTAGCCAGAGTAGATCAGGGATTATTCCCCAGAAAACCGTTCACCTCACCACAGTGTCCCAATACTTTTGTCCCATTACCTCCCGAGTTGCATATCTCGGCGGGGAATTTAAATTAAAAGAGGCGAATACGGGTTTACCTTTACATTTTCTTTAGGGGTAATGCATTAAACTGAGATTAAACTGATAGAGTGTTCTGGGAGCAGATTTGGGGGCAGATTTAGGGTTTACACTATAAAAATCGGCATTTTTTAATTTTTTTTAACCAAAACACAACACGGTTATACGCGGGGGTGCTCTTGGAACATAACCCCCGCAGAGGATTACTGTATATGTGTATATATATGTATGTATAAGTAAATATAAGAACACTATAGATACACACACATCATGTCTTCTAAAATACGATCTCAGTTGTTGTGGATATAAACTTTGAGCAAGTTTCCATTTGTGAAACAGATGCCAGTAGCGCTGAAGTAAACAGTAGTAAATGTTTAACTGCTCATTCTTCCCATTGTTTGAAATGGTATCTCTGTTCTTTCTTTAGGAGGCAGAAGCTCTGGCCAAAAAGGAGCAGCAGTAGAGCACAACAGCTTCCGTTACCCTCCGTGTCTGTGGGACTGCAGCTAGAGTTCTTTCGCAGAAGCACACTCCCGTCGTCCTTTTGCTCCTATCAACATTCCACCTCCATTACTTTCGGCATCACTGTCCCCTACAAAACTGGTGTTTTTCGAATGTCTATTAGACAACATGGATGAATTACAGAAACGGATTACAGGTTCATGTCCGTTAATTACATGCGTGAAGTCTGTTGCCATACAGTTGTGTGGAAGTATTTGTTTATGAAGTGCCATTTACTAGCAATTCATTAGTGCCTGCTTTACAGTACATCAAATGCACATAGAATCCATCTGAATTTTCACCGTCAACCTCTACACAACTGTTCCCTCTTCAATCTTAAAGGGCTATAAAAGTAATGTCATATACATTTCTTAAACGTTCTGTCTGGCCTTATAGAGTCCAGCGCTGTAGTCTTAAGTCCGCCATTTTTACCGAAGGATTTGTTTGTGTCCTTTGATTGCTGAGCTGACTTTTAAAGGTACACTAAGTAGATAGGTCCACTTTCCCACTAAAACAACATAAAATTCCTTCTGGTATTAAATGTTATATAGTAACTCAGGGCTCATAATTGCATTTGAGCTCAACAATTGACTTTCTCTAAAGCAGAACGAGTATTTAACGGATACTGAAGCTGGTAATTTGAAGGAAAATGATGGGAGTTATTATATAGTTCAATTAAGCCACTGATTTCGTTCAATATGATGCTTTTTTAAAGAAAAACAGTCAAATACTACACTCTGCTCAGTTAAAATCAGCTCAAATCATGTGCTATTAGCAGAGCAGCCCTTAAAAGTATCATAGACTAGGTCAGGCTTCCCAAAGTGACCCATAATCATGGCAAATTTTACTTAGTGTACCTTTTACTGTTCATTCTGAGTGTCTTGATAGTGTACATTGTTTTTTTCTATTTTATGAAGAAATAGGAAAGGTCATGCCAAAAAAAATTAAAGAATTGTATTGAAGGGAGCAGGAAAATAAAACATGGTTTCATTAAAAAAAAAAATCTGTTTCTTGTCCAAACTGCTGTCATATTCTTCGAATAAACTGTTGGGGAAGTGCTACCTCAGACTTCCTGTCTACTGGGAACACCGAAATGCTGATTTTTAAAGCAGATACATGGAAGGTGTGAGCTTTAATAACGGGCCACAGTCCTGCCCAGTTACACCGGCCTGATTGGAAAGTACAGTCAATCCACAAGCCAAGCTGCAACTTAAATATTAGTTAGTTTCAAACTAGGGCTGCACAATATATCGTAAATTTATCGTCATCGTGATATCAACATGCACAATATCCATATCGCCAAAGACTGACTGAACTGCAGTAAATGGTGTTTTTCCAAAACTCTTCACCCAGAGCCACAGAGAAGAGGGCAAAAAAATCACTGGGCAGTTTCTTCATCTTCTGTGCTTCTGGCACAAGCTGTGGAAGCTGAACTCAACAGATGTTTTATGGGACGCATTAAATCCTCTGTTAAAGTACATTCTTGAAAAAAAAAAACATGTTGAAATGGAAATATTTTATCTTTTTTTGCATAGAATAGTCAGCGTCTGGAGTTTCTTACCAGCATATCCAAAGCAGAAAAACAGAAACACTATAAAGGCAAAGTATTTACTCGCTTATCATGTGATATCGCCATCGCAACACTCAACATTATCGCATGTTTTCCTAATATCCTGCAGCCCTATTCCAAACGTTATACATCAAAAGCTCTCTAAAGTAAAGATCCGGCTGATATTCTTTTTTGTGACGATTTGTGAAATTTTGGGGGAATTTTCACTGTAAGATTCATTAGGAGTTTTTTTGCGTTGGTTATTAAGTTCAGCCTTTAATGGGAAATTACTTAAATCAAGACTGAAGCATCCTTGTCAGAAAAATAAGGGATCTGCTCATTGCTTAAGTTGGACCACATCAGTTTCATTTTCGTTTCGAAACACGACCTCCGGCACTCGTGCTACTAAGCATCGGTTCCTGTTCAAGTTTAGAAAGCAGATGTTTACAGAAATGTGGAAGAATCGACTGTTGTCTTCTGCTCTCTTGGGTGTGAGAAAGTGGTAAGACCTCAACCGATCAATAACAGTGGATAAACCTGCACTGGCGGCGTCTACGTCCTAATAAGTCCATTATTCTGGTAAGTGGCCGTCTCATGTTACCTAAGGGTTCTTTATTGCTGCAAACTTCCTTTTAAACTCTGTATTATTTCTGGAATATTTAGACTCAATGTAACCTTTGGTCCAGTGGTAGAAAAACAAATATTAGAGGAAAAGTAACTTAATTTCAGCATTAAGGTCAGCTAATGTTTCTCACACACTTGAAGGTCTACTTTCTAGAGTCTGCAAACTGCAAAACTAAATCTGGACCTAAAACTACTTTAGACTTTTGCAGTGATCTGAACTGGGGGCTCAGTGAACTTGCTGGAACTAGTTGGGCATCTAAAGGTATAATTCTCCTTCAGATTGCATTCAAGATGAACGTTACTTAAATATACATAAATAAACATCTCTTCTATTTTCTATCACAATGTCTTATACAGCGGGGGAATCATTATTTAATCCCCTGCAAAAAAACTCCTTAAAAACTTAGAATCAAAGCATTTGAACCTAAACTGTATGATTTAACTGTAAATAACAAGGTATTAAAAATGTAGTTTTCATGGGTTTCAATTGGCCGAAAGTGGCCACGAGGGAGTCGAATGTTATGACTGGAGTATATTATTGATATTATGGAGTATATATTGATATTATGGAGCATATTACTGATATTATGGAGCATATTATTGATATGTAGGATATTATTGATATTATGGAGCATATTATTGATATTATGGAGCATATTATTGACATTATGGAGCATATTATTGATATTATGGAGAATATTATTGACATTATGGAGGATATTGTTGACATTATGGAGTATATTATTGATATTGTGGAGCATATTATTGACATTATGGAGTATATTATTGATATTATGGAGTATATTATTGATATTATGGAGAATATTATTGACATTATGGAGTATATTATTGACATTATGGAGGATATTATTGATATTATGGAGCATATTACTGATAGTTAAAAATGAAAAGATCTGAAGAAATTCCAGACCCTTGAGAACTTTCATTGCATTTGCATTAACACAGATATAATGGTCCAAAAAAGGAGAGTGAAGTGGACACAAATGTCCCACAGAAGGATCAGAGGATTAATGTGCTTCACCTTTGCTGGTGTTTGATTAAAAAAATTAGCAAAGGTAAATGAGTAAGGAGGAATTGAACAAAGTGAAATTAAAAACTCTCTAAATGCCTCTAAAATGTTTATTCATAGTCATTTTGAAATGTACCTCTGCTGTTTGTCTACTTGCATTTTAATGCTGATGCTAAATTCTTGGTCCTGTTGTGCCTAAAGGTTTGACTGGATATGTTGGGGGAGAGTTTCATACATCTATTAAAATACGAACATGAAGACACTCAATCACCTGACTGCAGTCAGAGGGCATCGTTCACCCCCCCTCACAACAGCATCCGCGGCTTCCACCCGCTCTCCCATGTGAAAGGTAAGCCCTATAGTCTCTGTAGAGGGAAGAAAACATGCATAGTTCAAATATTTATATGAATAAAGTGCTTATTTTAATAAAATACATAAATAGTAACATCATTTATTAATGAGGGAACCTTTGATGTAATGCATCATATTTTGTGGTTACATTTAGAAAGCAATATCATATTATTGCAAACAAATAAACAAAGAAATACATAAATAGTAACACCATTTGTTTAGCAAAGTTTCACGTTTAAATTAAATTTAATAAAGATAATAACTACACGGAGAAAAGTAGGCTAGGCCCCTTACTTTCAATGATGCTTCAGCAAACCAAGACAAGACAACTGCAAAGGAGGACCAGCTCCATATTAAAGTCTATGTATTTGAATGCAG
This sequence comes from Phenacogrammus interruptus, assembly GCA_037974425.1. Lineage (NCBI taxonomy): Eukaryota > Metazoa > Chordata > Actinopteri > Characiformes > Alestidae > Phenacogrammus > Phenacogrammus interruptus. The sequence goes on from JBBPCW010000031.1 coordinate 15,869,695, forward strand.
TGTCATTGAAGCTCTTATGATATCTTTTACTGACAGACAAACCAGCCCCTGCGGAGCATGAATGGTCAGAAGTGAAGCATGTGGTGAAATGGTCAGGATCCTCGACCCTGGAGCCCTTTAATGACAAATGCCAGATTTACTCTGATCTGCAACTCAGGAGCATCTCCGAGAGCCAAGAGCTTCACCTTCACGCCATGAAGCCTCAGGAATGGCACTCGTCAAACACGGATGAATCCAGCCCCCAGCAGCTCCGGTCCATTTCCCAGCAGGCCCACGTCCGCGATGACGGTTACCTGGTCATGGACAGCAGTATCATGCTGAATGGAGAGCCACCAACCAACTCCATGATCAACGTATACCTGGATAGAAAGCTCCAGGAAGTGTACAGTCAGTACTTGCAGGAGCGCCTGGCGTGTCCAGGCTCTTCTCCAGAGTGCAGCCTGCTCCCACTCCTCCCTCAGACCAGCCTGTTACAGCTCAGCCAGCCGGAGTACCTCGACTCGGGTCTGGACTCTGAAGACAGACTGCGCCGCACCACCCAGTACCTCACCACCAGCCAGCGGAGCAGCTCCAACTTCAGCTCTCCAGTGTTACGCATTTCTAATGCAGAACAGCCCAAAAGGCCCGATCACCGGTAAACAGTGCCCTGATTTCTGGTAAAAGATGATAAAATGGCATTAAATCATCAGTGGCACTACAAAACACAAATTTCGAAATTAATAGAATAACAATTAAACAAATTGTTAGCAATTTTGTAATCGTAACTGTCAATTGTATTACCCCCATATGAATGTTATTTTTTATTTTTCGCTGAATTAGCATGTAAATATTGTTAAAATAATTAAAGGTGACATGATTCTGAAAATATTTGGTATTTTCCTTTTGCATCATGCACAGTTGAACCGTGAAATTAGCGGTAATTAATCATGTATCATATTTGAAGTGTCAAGAAATATTACATTTAACAAGCAAATAAGAATTATTAATATAACTATACATGAGGTATCAACTTTTAAAACAGTCAGTTTTGAGCTTGACTTGCATCAAGATGTGTTTCTGTAGTCGTTCCAGCATTAAGAGGGTGGAGGTAGCTCAGTGGGTAGGATACTTGCCTCCAAACCAAGAGGTCATGGGTTCAATCTATATTAAAAAGTGCTGCTTGAATAAGGGCCTGTTTTACAAAAGATAACACAAAATTGTCCAATAATGTTTAAGAACACTGTGCATTAAGGTAGTGCTATTAGTAATAGGAAGAAATACAAACTTCCATTGTTAATAACAAACACACATGGAAGGGAGTATGATTAAGCATTTATTCACTTTACAGCTAGCACATAAAGGTCTATTTATACTGAATGGCTGCTTAATAGCCTTTAATAACTAATTACTGATAATGAACTGAACTCACATGTTGAGTTGCTAATCTCAACTTGTGGAGGTGTTTATTATTTAGCAATGAAACGGTCATCAATTGATAGAAATATCACTTTGTTTACACTAATTAGTATACAAATGATGCTCAATCTAGTAAAGAGGGTTAAATAAGGGAACCTTTAATGTAAAGCATCATATTTTATCGGTATGTTTAGAAAGTAATATCATATTATTGCAAACAAACAAATACATAAATAGTAACATCATTTATTTAGCAAATTTAATAAAGACAATAAACTACATGGACAAAAGTAGGCTAGGCCCCTTACTTTCAGTGAAGGGCAATTTTAATGCTTTAGCAAACCAAGACATTATGGACAACTACAAAGGAGGAGCAGCTCCATATTAAAGTCTATGTATTTGAATGTAGTGTCATGGAAGAACCCTGTTAGGGCCACGCGTCCCAATACTTTTGTCCATTTAGTGTAGCTTTTATGCCAAGTCAGCAAAAAAAAAAAAAAAGCCGTTTGTCTGCCACCTGCTGCTTTATGATGGTACTGTATGGTCTGAAAGACAGTCCAACTACACCGAATTATAAAATGTCACCATCTGTTTATCTGTTATAGCTGCTGCTTTCCTTAAGATGAGTGAAAGTGAAACGGTTTTACTGATCAGTGTCTCACAAAATCAGGTCTTATTAGATTTGGCTCACACCAATCTGTCATATCCCGGTCTTACTGATGTACCTCCCCCTTAAAATCTCCTCACAGTTGATTGGGCTCCACTGCTTGCTCAGGGATTCCGGTGCACATTAGCTGCTGAGTGCATGCATTAACTGTGGAGGGACTGAGTGCTGGAGCAGGGTGGGGTGTGGGAAGAAACATACACTCATGTCCCATCATGCTCTACTCCATTCCTTGGCAAGGCAGAAGCATGGTGAAACCCTGGATCCAGATGATCATGACTCATGTCCACATCTTCATCCTCCTTAAACTCCTAGATCCTTCATCTGCTTTAACATCAACTCAGAACCTCCCATCTCCAGTGGATAACACCAGCATGGATAGCCCTGAAATGGAAGAGGCAGGGGGCCACACCACTGCCACTGTAGCTCTCAGGGTCTTCAGTGTGGACTACCACCATGTGCAAGCCCCCTTTGAGATTGTGCTGTGGATCATGTTGGCATCGCTGGCTAAACTAGGTGAGAGTTTTTTAAAAGTATAGTAAAGTTGATGCAACCCAAAAGTTGTTGGTTCTTCTTTAAATCTGAGTCTTGTTTACTCAGTAATAATGCTGGGATGCATAATACACTGATGTTCTTGGTCAACAAAAATCATGCTATTTCAGACTACATTTCCACATATGAGGGGTATTTGGTTATGACTAAAGCAAGAACTGAGACCGGTGGGGAACCCTCAACAACCAATACACAAAACACAGACATTTCTATGAGCCACAAGAGCTTTGTTTGACATTATAGAAACTCCCAAACCATGCTTTTCTATTTTCTAACACCACCACTTACAGAATATTTAGCCAAATTGCAAGGCGGCACAGATAAAAGATCTGATCAGAGGTACCAGATCACAGCTAGAACAAGGATAAAGAGTAGGGCTGCACAATATATCGCAAATTTACCATCATCACGATATCAACATGCGCAATATCCATATCGCCAAAGACTGACTGAACTGCAGTAAATGGTGTTTTTTCCAAAACTCTTCACCCAGAGCCACAGAGAAGAGGCCAAAAAAATCACTGGGCAGTTTCTTCATCTTCTGTGCTGCTGTTATAGATTGTTCCTTTTTCAACAATGTTCAGTGGTTCAGATGTTTTATGGGAGGCATTAAATGCTCTGTTTAAGTAAATTCTTTAAAAAAAAATCATGTTGGTATTGCATTGAATTTTTTTCTGCATAGACTTTTCAGCGCCTAGAGTCTTTATTACCAGCAAATCCAAAGCAGAAAAACATTAAACACTATAAAGGCTAAGTTTTTACTCACTTATCGCATGTAATATCGCCATAGCAACAATCAACATTATCGCATATCGCATGTTTTCCTAATATCGTACAGCCCTAATAAAGAGCTGTAATTCGTTAAAAGTATCAATTGTAATTCATTAAAGGTATCATTCCCAGGTTTCCACTGGTCTGGCCGGATCCCTGCAGTGGTTCCTGAGAGCTGTCTGCTGATCATGGTGGGCCTCCTGGTCGGAGGAGTCATCTACGGTGTCCGCCACACGGCCCCACCTGCCCTGAGTGCTGAAGCCTTCTTCCTCTACCTGCTGCCTCCCATCGTTCTTGACGCTGGTTACTTCCTACCGGGGCGCCTCTTCTTTGAGAACCTGGGCACCATCCTGTGGTACGCTGTGCTGGGCACGCTGTGGAATGTGCTGGGTATCGGGCTCTCGCTTTATGGCTTGTGCCAGCTTGGTGGCTGGGGCCTGGAGGAGGTCGGCCTGCTTCACTTCCTCCTCTTCGGGAGCCTGATTGCCGCTGTGGACCCGGTAGCAGTGTTGTCTGTGTTCGAGGAGATCCACGTCAACGAGCAGCTTTACATCCTGGTGTTCGGAGAATCGCTGCTTAACGATGCAGTCACTGTGGTAAGAGTAAAAACTCGATGTCTTGTTCTTGACATCTAGAGAGTTTAACTGTGAATTGGGATGAAGAATATACTGTTAATAGGGGGAAATTCTGTTTATTATTATTATCTTGCAGGTACTATATAAGCTCTTTGAGTCCTTCCTACGCATGCCCTCTGTGTCTGGTGTGGACGTGCTTACAGGAGGCTGTCAGTTTGTGGTGGTGGGGTTGGGGGGTCTGTGTGTGGGCCTGTTCTTCGGGCTGGTAGCTGCCCTCACCACCCGTTTCACAGCCAGGGCCCAGGTCATCGCCCCGCTCTTCGTCTTCCTCTACAGCTATCTGTCCTACCTCACCTCAGAAATGCTCCACTTCTCTGGCATCATGGCGTGAGTACAGCTATACCAGGACACAGTCACTCAAGGGGAATGGTGGTGGTGTCAGGTTCCACATTTTTCATTCTGCGCACTGGAAATTGAGACCACTCAGGCAAAGCAACTAAAAACGAAACTGCACACATCCCTCAATTCCAATTCCACTCCAAGCCTGTTAATGAAAGGAGTGCTCACTGAGACATACATGGAACTCAGTAAGTTTATAAAATGAATTAACAAAGTCAAACTAGGCACACTAGGTCACAAATTTAATAGCACTAGGGAGCAAACTGGAGCCACCTAGTGCTATTAACCATCTGACCTGTAGACTGCTCAACTAATTGTGTGAGAAAAGCTAACATCAATGGTCTAAATATGATGATCAGTCCCTTCACTACTCATTTACACCATTTTACTAATATTTACATTTATCCAGTGTGCTGGTGGGGGGCTTAATGTGTTAATTGGTCCACAGTCCTGAACTAACATGTGCTCTGAATCTAGGCCACTCCTCCAACCATGTAAAATCGGCCAGTGTGGCAGAATGTATCACACACAATGCAGTATTATCATATCGCATGCTAGTTCGGGCAGCTGGTAACCTAGTGTTTGGGGCAATCGCCCCGTGATCAGAAAGTCGTGGGTTCGATTCCCAAGACGAGGTTGAATTTCATGCTGTTCACACTGTGTGCTGTGGTGCTATAGCATGACAGAATATTCACTTTCAGTTTTAAGCCAGTGGATAAACATACACTATATGGACAAACGTATTGGGACACCTGACCAAAAGAGACTTGAATGACACTGCATTGTAATATACTGGTTCCCTGTTTTCTTTATAACCGCTTCCACTCTCCTTGGAAGCCTTTCCACAAGATTTTGGGAATTTGTGCCCATTCATTCTGTAGAGCCTTTATGAGGTCATTTACATTACATTTACATTTATGGCATTTAGCTGACGCTCTTATCCAGAGCGACGTACAACAGTGCTTACGAATTCCACAACTGTTTCTTACTTGATAAACAGCTTAAATTCATGTCAGGTCAGACAGCAATGTTGAACGAGAAGGCCTGGTTCGCAGGTTTTGGTTGGGTTTGAGGTCAGGACCTTGTTGTGTGCACTGGGGCACAGTCATGCTGGAATAGAAAAGACTGCATGGACAGAGTTGTAAGTTGGTAGCATGGCAATGTCCAAAATGTCTTGGTATGCTAAAGCACTAAGATTGCCCTTTATTGAAAGGGGCCTAACACAAACCCTGAATGACAGGTGTATCCTAATACTTTAGTCTATGTTGTGTTCTTGTTAACGTTTAAGTTAGCACTTACACTACGAAACACAGTGTACTTAAAAACCCTGGCTTAATTTACCCCTGAAAATACACCGAACCCTTATTCTGAATGAAGTGCCCATTCATTTGTGAACCAATCACTTAATTTGACCTTAAAAGTGGATTTAAGGCACGAGTGTGAAACCCCTTAATCTTAAACATGAGGCATTCCTTCAGGAGATTCTGTTGTTTAAGGGGCATATTTGAAAAAATTCTACCCCTTAATTAGACTTAATCTGTGCACTTTTCTCCTTAATTGTCCTTAACCCATTTAATCCCCAAATTTTCCCTGCAAAATAAGTGCATGCATTTTACTCCTTAGACTTCCCTAACACACAATATGTTTGAATTTTTTCATTT
>JBBPCW010000031.1:16156121-16167868 GCA_037974425.1 Phenacogrammus interruptus
TTTACACTGAACTGCTGTCTCCTGCAGTGCTAGAATGTAAATAGTGATGTTACTCCTGTATAGACTGGGCTGGAATTTGTGCAGCACATTTTTTTGGTATAAGCAGGTAAATACAGTAATAAACTCATTTAATTTACAGTAATAAAAATACAGGCTTTAAGAAGAACTAAACGAAAAACAGGAGAAACACTCGAGATGCTCTACGGTGGAAATGCTGGACTGCGTCTGCCAGAGATGCGTCACAGGACAGCAGCCAATCAGCAGCAAAGAATAAATAAATAATGTTCTCGGATTGAGTACTTTCAAACCTCCTGCCCAGGCCTAGTACGCCATGCCCTCTTGTTCTCATGTTGGTTGTTTGGGCATGGCGCTAACCGCCAAGCCCAAACATAAACAACCAGCACGAGGACGAGGGGGCGTGGCAGACGAGGCCTGGACGTCACAAAAGCAAAAAAATCCACGAGAGATTGAAGCAGCTGAACTGCTTATAAGCAGGGGGTTACTATAATAATAAATATATATAGATCAACATTTTAGCTCCTATTTCTGCAGCAGCATTTAAGTGATTTAACATTTTAAGAAATAAGATGTTATTTTTATTTCCTTGGAGGAGCTATGTGTGGAAACGTTTAGACTGAGAATATTTCAGTGACTAGTGTTAGTAATGTAAAATATGTATGTATGACATATTTGTTGTAGATTTTTTACATTGTTTTCAACATTACTGATGATGTCAAATCATCACACTTGTGATGTAAGTAGTAATATTCTCAAATATACTTATGTGGATTATGTCACAAGCAATAGACAGAGCCATATCACAGCCTCAGCCTATAATCTGAAGATTCCTACTACTGGAACATCTGAGATATACCTTTGTGCTGCTCTACACAAAACCTAAAGGTGCTGCCCTTGCAGATTTGTAATATCACAATCAATAAGCAACACTGCATTAATGCCTGTGCTTCACACACAAATATACAGAACGCTGTAGCAATGTTTTGTAATAGCAGACATGGTTTCTAGCAACTGAGGAATGATTTTGGCATGCAATTCACATAATCCTACTCAATAGCAAAATATATATTATCCATGTAGTACTATCAAAACACTAAAGACGAAAACCAAAAACAGGTTGATGGCCACACTGGGATCACAGGGAAAAACGTGTAAAATCGATTTTTGACTTTAAGGCGAAAGCACCAGACAGAGCACTTTCAGTTGACAGCTTTGTTTTGAAAGCTTACTTTACAATGCAGAGCTACTATCGTCTCATGGCTCAGGGCTAAGTCAGACTGCGATCAGGCAAGTATAAGGCTTTTTATCAACATGCTCTAATTGTATCAACAGATTACAGTCCAATTAGCACAAAAGCTACTAATGAGGTGTTTCTCCTCCAACTGTTACCTAAACTTAGAGAGTCATAGATGGAATGTGCATGTAAATCTGCTGTGAGGAGAGGAAGGACTCTGCCAGACAGAAGCTTAGCGTAACTGATTGTGTTTCTTTCTGAACCACATGAAAGAGCTCTCAATTTGTCTTGACATCTGCATGGTGCAGGTGGGCTGTCGTCTAGATGTCTTGCTTCCATTCACATCTTCTTGCAGTGATTCATTTTGTCTGATATAGGGGTTTGGGGTTTTTCTTCCTTTAGTAAAAAGTAACTCGGACTGGGTGACCTTCAAGTGACTTTCACCTTCAGTCGAAGTCGCACGAGAGCCTGGGCGGAGTTTCCCCGAGGCTTCGGCGTGCTAAGAGCATCAGCTCACTAGAGCAGCCTGGCCAAGGTGGTTCCCAAAAGCAATGTGTTCTTTCGTCATCGCCATCACAGCCTTAGATGCTCCTAACGTAAAATACCGCAGTGGTGTGAAACACACACCTCTTCACTGGTTACGATGTGTGTCATGCTTCTCTGTTAGCGCGGTCAAGGGCAAAAGACAAGTTAAAGTAATAAAGTATAATGATGCAATAATGTACACATAATACCTTTAATAAGCTCCTTATACTCAGGGCAGATAGTTTCATAGTATGTATAATTCCTTGAAAAAAATGTATCTGCATCTAGTCATTAATGATATTAACACTTCATGATGGATAACAACATATTTAAAATCTTTAGCACTTTCTTCTTTTTTAAAGCACTTGTTATGTACATTGTTTTCAGTGCATATATACAATACGTTTCATGACAGGTTTGTTTTTTGTTTCGTTTTGTTGTTTTTTTTTTAAACATAATCTAGTTAAGAGTTCAGTGTTCAGCAGAGCTCTCTCAGTTTCACGTTCCAGGAACATGTGCAGCTCTTCCTCTCCTCTCATGATTAATTGACAAGGCCTCTCTTGCACAAAATGTAAACTATATTACGTTGAGGTGTACTATGTAGTGCGAACAACCAATATGAAAAAGCGGCTCCTCTTTTATGTCGGTACAAGGATAATACGATACCAATTCTATGACACTGTTTCGTTTCATCTCCACAGGTTCAGAAATAGGAGGAGGGGGGGGGGGGGGGTGTTAAGAAACAATACTGTGTTCGTGGAGGAGGAAAAACAGATTGCCTTCATAGAAAAAGCTAAGCCATGGCAAAAATAAAACAAAAACAAAAAAGCTTGTGCCACTTTAGAAACTCCACCTGGAATGATAATAAAATACCATCATTTTGTCACAATTAAAGGCAGATGGGACTTTCTCCCCTGATTTTTTTTTTTTTTTTTAGTAATCATAGAAATTAATCTAGAAACAGGCAGTCTTTGGTGAAGGGGCCAGCAGACGTGGGCTTGACCAGTGTTACCTCCGGCCTATCTCACTTTGTTTCATGAAGTGAATGTTGTTGGCGCTGTCGGCCAGCTCCAGGTACTGCTCCACGGACAGGACGAAATAGCCGTCATAGCCGGCCACCTTGCCCTCGGACAGCAGCTGCTGCCTCTCGGCCTCCGTCCATGCCCGGCTGCCCTGCTCCCCGTCCAGCAGCCGGCCCTGCTCGCGTGCCCATGCTTGCTCCACGGCCCGCTGTCTCGCCAACTCCAGCACATGCTCCCTGGCCTCCTCGGCTGAAGCGCCGTAGCGCACATTCAGGCAAAGCGCCCCCTGCTGCAGCTGGATGTCGGCCAGGCGCCTGGTCCTGCCGCCGGCCGACGAGGTCATTTGCGATACTGTTACATTGACGCCATTCTCCAGGATCCGCCCGCCGCCGCCGCTGCTCATTACGGCCAGATCCTCCTCGAGCGGCCCCAGCTTAACGAAGTGGTGCGTGTCTCGGCCGTCCACGGTGAAGTGGAGGCCCGTTAAGTACACGGCGCCGTGCAGGATGGCGGCCATGCGGCGGCTGTCCTCGCTGGCCACGCCGATGATGTCCGCGGTGGCCACGCCGTTTTTCACCGCAAACTTGATGCCTTTGCCGAAGATGGACGAAAGGGTGGAAAACCTAGGAGTCTGATCCATGCACTGTTGCAGGCGCCCGATGGGGGAGGTCATAGGAAGCCTCTCCAGGGAAATGAAGGACCGGAGTTGCCTCTGGAGCTCACACTGAATGCCTAGGACCACCTGTGAGAACGAGCAGAGACCACAGGACTGAGACAGAGAAAACATCATAGAAAAATCAATACACAGATTCTCCCATATTACCACAGACACGTGGATCCTGAACCCGATGAGTGTAACAGAATGGCAGCTCAGGGTAAACAGTGTTACAGTGTTACTGTATTGCCACAGAGTGGGCAGTTTATAAGGTACACATACATTGTTGCTACACTTATTTAGCAAAAACAGCTACCGTGTAGCTTCGGTTTGTGCTTTCACGGTTACTGACTTTAGTGGCATGAGAGTGGCAGATTGAGGCAGATTGTGTGCAGCAGCTTCACTGAGGCTTGAAACACCATAGTGTGGTGTCACTGATAGGTCAGGAGATGGTTTTTGGACCAAAAATATCTCACCAGCAGTGGACATGTGGTTAAAAAATGGTACATAGGGCTACCAGATCAGTATAATGGGCAAGACCACTAATTATAGGCCAACAAAGTGCACCTAGCTGATAAAATGAGTGCGTAAAATATAACTTTACAGTGTTTCTCCACACCAGTTCTGTACAGAGAATTGCTTTCCATGCTCAAACACACCTGACTCAGTTCACAAAGGACATGGTATTTAGCTGTTGTTGATACAGGTTGCCCAGAAAGCATGAAGTGTGTTTGTGGACTATCGGACTGGAGTTGGTAAACACGGATATAGATCTATTTTGACTCTTCAAGGCACCATTATTTGTATTTTTTTAAGCTGACTTCTGACAGCATACTAATTCTATAGCAGTGATCAAATACAATATGAGCATTGATTCTGCTGTTTAACACTTAAGAGCATGATTTATGATATTGATTGCTTGTGGTTGCATTAAAACAATTACAGCCCCAAATTTCCAAGGCTATCATTTTGTTGTTGTGTTTGTAAAAACAGAGCTTAATTTATAGTTGAAAACAGACAACTTTTCCCTCACATTAACCACAGCTAAGGGTGCCTAACTTTGCTCTAATGGAATGCAGTAACCCCTCAGTTTTACGCGGATCAGAAGAAGAAGCTGCTGCAGCATGTAGCATGACTGCTCCATGTCTATTTTAGTATTTTACCCCCCCCTTCCAATTTTCAACAGTTATCTCAGTTTATTTAGTATTAGTAAACTGTACTCTGTCTAAACATGTGGGTAGAAAGAGTTATTTCAACCTTTCTTTTATGTACGAGTTTTTTTTTGGCTCGTTTTGGCTCATTGCTTATGCTAACCGATAATGCTACATTTTTTTAAACAATAAAGTTTTCTGATTATTTATTTACCTTTACATTTTCTTTAAGGCTAATCCATTAAACTGAGTTTAAAATGAAATTAAAGTGTTCTGGGAGCAGATTTGGTGGCAGACCTAGGGTTTACACTATACGCGGGTGCTCTTGGAACGTAACCCCCAAGAAAAGCGAGGGATTACTGTAACACATTTTGTTTAGTCCATTTCTGGAATATTGCTTTTATACTCATTGTATATGTATGTGTATGAATTTACATGCACATACATATTTGTACAAACACACTCAGACAGAGACACAACAATGCAGGCCAAAAGCACTTACTTTACTGGAGTCCCAGTCCTGTGTTTTGGTTTGGGTCTTCATCATCTCGTACGTTTGTTCAGTGCCAGCCACATCAGGCTTAGGAAAGCCAGGGACAATGTTGTGAAGCTGGAATCCGAACAGCTGGAGCCAGCTGCTGATATCTGCTCACACAGAGCACAGATGGGGGTTTAAATAAGAAGCAAGCACTCGGTTATTTCCAACAATGTATGAGCAGCAGATTTCCATAAAAGTAATACAGTTTTTCCAAGATATTGACAAATCCACTGAGGAATATATACAGACTACTCTAGCTTTCAATAGTTTCACAATATGCACTTAAGGCGGATTCTGTCAGGTTTGATACACTGCTTCCCATGAACCTCAGTGTCAAAACCTCCCTTTCCACTCAGCTGGGATATTTTTTTTAATGTTCAAACCAGTCAGTGCCTAGACAATAAAGCTTTGAATGCGTTTGAAAGCTTTGGACACTGCATTAGCAAACTTTTTGCTGTTAATTTAAAATTTGTTACCAAAAACACATAGCATTGCCGTGACAAACAGACTCTGGGATGCAGCTGGTTTGTTGTCGTCATCATTATGCCATTACAGAGTGTATATACAGTGGGTCCTCGACACAGATCCGATTCTTTGACAGTGATGTAAACCGAATTTTGGTGTTAATTGAAACACACCCTGAGCCTAAGTCACATCAGGTGCCCACATAGTGCAGTGTATACTTTCAGTATGAAAGAAACAAAAGAATAATTGAGGTTTGTTATACATGTGTTTAGGGAGCTACACCGGTCATTGGAAGGTTATGGGGTTGAAACCCTTGAGCAGGGGCATTTTTAATGTGAGGGGGGTGCATCGGTCTGCACGTGGGTGGGTGGGGGCGAGGCTTGTTAATTGAAACACACCCTAAGCCTAAGTCACTTACCTATCCTAACACAGTTGTAAAATCATTAAAAAAAACACCTCAGCCATAGAAAAAGGAAAACCTCCTCACTCATAAGAAGCTTGTTCGTCCGTCGTGCACAACCAAACTAGTTTGCTCAGGTAGCCCGTAAGTACAAGGCTAAGGGTGTAAGCCGAGTGAGAGTGAGTGTTGTAAACTCGAAATGTCAGATGTTGTAACCCGAGGACCCCCTGTACTGCCAGATGTAAACACTGCAATTGTCAGATGACTTACAGAAATTATTTTACCTGTAGTGAACTGAGTGACCTCCTCAATGTTGCCCACTGGACAGTTGTTCTTAAATGCGTAAAGATTAAAAGGCTTTGGGTTGGCACTGAGCTCGCTCCATAAATTATAGTCGGGTGTAGTCCACCTGCCAGCCACCACGTCGTAGTCTCTTCGTCCGAAATGAATGAGCTTTGTCACAGGATCGTAAAGCCCGCCATGGAAACCAACGATCAGTTGGAAGGACGGGTTGGAATCCTGATAAATGTCGCCGTACGGTGTGTACAGGATCTCTTTGACGATTTTCCCCCGGCTACTGAAGATGGCCCGTGGAGTGCCAGTGTTGTCACAAGCCACGTAGTATTCCTCTCCACTGCTGAGCTCCATGGCAATGATGTGGCCCTGCAGGTCGTAATAGAGCGAGGTGATTTCAGAGCTGCTGTGATTGTACATGTGTGTGACTCTGGTTGGATTGGCAAGGTCAGCGTAAAAGAACTGAAGGTGTTGACCAGTGCTGGACCTTCTAGCCACACGCCTGCTCAGGCCATCATAGAGGTACTGGACGGTCTCCTCAGTGACCTTGTTGTAGACTCTTGCAAGCAGTCCGTTGGAGTTGTAGTCGAACAAGTCGTTGCCCCTCATGCGGAGGAAGCCATCGTCATCCATTTTGTACTGGATTTCGCCCAGCCTGGTGATGCGGTCGCGCAGATCATAGCGCAGAGGGGTTAGCCTAGCGCTGGTCCCGTGACTGAGGAGGTTGATGTTGCCATTAAGGTCGTAGCTGTAGCGCCACTGAGGACGGTCATTCATCAGGACCGTCTGAAGCTGACTGTCCGCATCGTATTCATACGAGTATCGCGTGATGTTGCCCTCCACTCCGACCCGAATATCACAAACGACAGTTCGACCCATGTTGTCGTACTGCACCGTCATCCAATAGGCGATTGACTTGAGGATCTCATATTGGACCTCGATCATCTGTCCATAGGCATTGAATATCTTAGTGTGTTTCATGGCATGGGTGGTGATGACCTGGTTGAGATCATAGTTGATTACACTGAACTTTCCAAATTGCTCGATGCGGCCAGAAACGTCCACATAGCGGTAAAGATCAATGGGAAGGGGAGTCTCATTTATCATGGCCTGCATGCTGGTTACACGGAAATTGTTGTAGCTGTAGTCAAATCTAGCATTCACCAGCCCCTCCTCACTGAATCGGAAGATCTGGCGTCCAACGAGAGGACCTATAACGAAAAACACGCATCAAAAAATGCTGACATTTTCTTCACTTACCGAGCTGTTATAACTAAAGCATGTCAAACAGACACGCTAATGATTTGCAAATCTTGCATTCCCGTCACTTATTATGTAAAGTAATAACCTTAAAACGTTCATCATTAACAAAAGACTTTCAACTCTGCGGTAATGGAGGGCTTTTAATTTAGCCAAAGCTGTAGTCTTCAGCTCATCAGCGAGAATTATATCGAAATGGAAGAACAACAATTATGATGGGAAGACCAACATGGCTTTTAAATACAGAACATTAGCTTTAAAAGCACCATAAATCAGTTTCTTAGTTCATGCAGTAGTGCTTTTAGCTGTTCTCCTTTGCAATTAAGAGCACTAAAATTTATCTGACATGACTCAAATGACTGCTGCTGCTATTTTTGCATTAGACGGTTGGCTGAAACCTGACCAACTAAAACAAGAAATCAGGGAAGAAGAAATGCTTGGAGTAGCAACGTGCTTTGGATGCTGGATGAAAGCTAAACACACAGAGGTTCACTTCCAAGTCCAGTTCATCTGCATGACAGGTTCCCTCCCTGCCCCAGCCCCCTTTTATTGTTTGCCTTCATCTGCCCCTATTGCTTCTTTCAGCTCACAATTAGCATTATCGCCTCTTTCAAAAGGCCATTTTGTGGAGTGAAATGAGATCAGTTAAAAGGAAGGTTAAATCCAATTGGTTCTGAGGACAAAATGATAAACCGGTTGGCAGGGGTGCTGGGGCACAAAGATTAGCAGCACCTGACTGAGGGGAAAGTATTGTGGGGGGCTTTTATAGGACTCCAGACTGACTCCTGAACTCAGGGGAATTGTTTATCGATACTATGAACCACTGCTTTAGGGACCTCCTGCTGATCACAAAATGAACTTGTCACATCCCACTGTTAATCAGGTTAGATAGTCTAAGACGGCGGAAATTGGCCTAACATTTCAGCCGAAGTTATTAGAGATATCGGCCCTTAAATTGTAATTACACATGGATTGTTTGCTGCAATTTGTTTTAATGAGCGCACAAAATTAACCAGGATACAGAAGGGCTGTAAACAAGGTCCTGTTAGTACCAGGTTATATATTATCGACATAGACTACAAAATGCATGAATGCAGTACAAAAAAGGTCACGACATTCAAAGAGCTAGATAATTAACATGTAGTTTAAGAAACTTAACAAATGCTAGGCGATGTAAAATCCTATGCGAAGCTACGGATGATTATGAGCTCTGTGGCTTTCGACATTATCAAAGAAAGGCTGCCAATGCTCAGCGCTGTTTTTAACTTTGTTTTAGTTATTTATAACCAATATAAAAAATACTGCCAGATGATTATGTGAAATAATTCACGCCATGTGGGTACATGCATATCAAAAAAATTCATAAAAAACACACAAAAGGGGCTGTCAAATACTGGAACTGAGAATGAATACTGACCTGTTTGTCTGTATCTGATAGTGCAGACGAAGCCTTCATGCATGAGGTGGATGGTTTTAATCATGCCTGAGGAGTCATCGTAGGTGAAGGTGACCAGAGTAGTGTCGTAGATGATCTCAGAGAGGCGGGCCTGCTTGGTGTACTTGTAAAGGACCCGGCGGCCCGTGCCCAGATACAGCATCTGCAGAAGACGCCCATCCCGAGCAAAGTCCTGGATGACAGAGGCTTTGCTGTCTGGAGGGCTGTAGATGTTCCTGTAGTAGCCCACCGACAGCATTGACTGCAGGCTGTGGCGCACCATGCTGGGCATGGTCACGGCCAACAGCCGGTCAGTCTGGTCGTACTCAAAAATGTATCTGCGCTGGCTGTGCAGCAGGAGCATAATAGACTGTGGGCACAGAAAACAACAGAGAAAAATCTTCATGAACTTCACATTAACACCCATGGCCTTGAAATAGCGTCTCTAACAGGAAGATCAGGTGTCCACATGCTTTCAGTATTAAAGAATAAAACCTAGTGCAACTGTAATACATGTATTAGCTGGTGGCCTGGTGTTTAGGGAGCTGCACCTGTGATTGGAAGGTTATGGGTTTGAATCCCAGGACTTCCAGTGTCCCCACTGAGGTACACTTGAGCAGGGGCGCTGGAAGCATTTTTAATGTGAGGGGGACACATCGGTCTACGTGTGGGTGGGCGGAGCAGGGCGGGGCTTGGGTGATGGGGTGGGGCTTGGTGATGGGTGCGGTGCTTGGGTGATGGGGCGGGACTTTGGTTGCCAGGGGTGGGGCTTGGGCGGGCTGGTGGATGGGTTTCTGCGTGCGTGAAAAGTCCCTGTCCTTTTGGGGGGACGGGGATTGGTCATTGTCTGGGCAAAAAGGGAGGGGGGTTGCGGGGGGGGAGGGGGGGACTAATGATGCCATGATGTTTTCGAACACCCATGCCCTTGAGAAAGGTAGTATCCACACACACTAGATGCTACATCCCGGCTGTCCAGTGCTTCACTCGGGGGACTGAGCTAAATGAAGAGGAGAATTTCCCACTGGGCTGTGGCAGAGATGGCCACTGTACACTTTACTAAGGTACTGATTAAGTCTGGGAATGTATGGGAAAGTATGTAACACAAAAGCTACTTATCATCCAAATGAAGATGTTGATAACATAAAAATTCCTGTGTGCCATAAACATTTTCAAGCCATTAAAACTGGGCTACTAATGAGCTCCATCTAAAGGTTAAAAATAACGACTCAGGCTTTTAGGTTCCCATCACATATCTGTGTCAACAGAAGGCCTTTGGCAAGGTGTTCAAACTTCTGCTGCACGACACAGAAAGTTTGATCAGGATCTACGCAGCTGAGTAAAAGTAATATTTCGTATTATATAGGTTTCAGCACATTTTCATTTCGAAACAAAGAACGTGACTCATAATGAACTTATTAGTGAGAAAAAGCTTAAGCGCAATGACGAGAAAATAAACCGTACCTTCTCCACAAACGAGTAGCTCCAGATCTTGCCGTTGACCCACGCCCTGGACATCACTCTCCCGTTGTCGTACTCCAGCCTTTCAGACCAGTTTCCGCGCTGGATGTTGGTGACGAGGCCCGCGGGCGAGTAGCTAACGTTCACCTCGTTGTATTTGCTGCTGGGAGACCACAGAATGGGCCGGCCCAGCTGATCATACAGAATCCTGAGAGTAAACTTGCGATGGTCATCGTAAATCTTGCCCACACGTGTGGCCTGGTCGAAGTCCACGGACAGCAGATTTCTGTTATGAGCCTGATGGTGAACACAACGACAAAAAGGTCAGAGATGAGATCAGAGAGAGTGTTTATTACCTTTTGAAGTACACAAACAAAGCCTACACTCACGGAGCTGAACACAGTATAAGTGACAGACACATTACAAATGACCACATTAATAATCTCTTTACATTACAGGATTTCTGAACACTGCCTGCTTCATTCCAAACGAAGCATAATTAGTCTGTTTTATTGGATTTAGTGCAGCTTAGTGTGTAAAATTGTTCTATTATGTTTGTTCTGACTTATCCAACCACAAAGCAACTAAATCTCATATCGTGCAAAGTTTTGTGAAGTAAATATTTTGTCAAAATGGCTAAAAATCTACTTTCTTTTGCCATTTCGCACAGTCTGTAAATAATATATAGTACCAAATATTACCAAAATATATTCAACAATACTGGACCCGTTTGTGGTGCTATATAGAGTCAAATTCAACAGTTTCCCATTAAAGAGAACATAATAAACATAGAATGTTACGTAAATTAAATGTAAAAGCATTCAAATTTTTCTTGGCTCTATACACAGTGGTGCTTGAAAGTATATATATAATCAGATAATCATAACAGATTAAACAATAGAAACTTTGTTAATTTATATAAACTATTATTATATATCTTTATTAATTGCTTGAACAGAGAATTCGAACAAGAAATGTCTTTGCTGGCAAAAGTATGTGAAGCTCTGCTTTAATTCACTTTTGTGATGCTCTTGAGCAGCAATGAGCTCAACATTTTCTGAACAGGTTTGAACATTGAATTGGAGGAATTTTGGTACATTCTTCAAACTTAATTAACTCAGGGATTGTGGTGGACTTTCTTGCACCAGTGCTAAATGGTCCGAGTGCTCCTATGGTTCTACTGTGTTCAAGTCTAGTCTCCTGTTTTTACCAGGATTACTCACTTTAGTACACATCTCAATCGCTATTGAATTTTACTCATATGATTTAATTATTTTATTATTTTTAATACT
>JBBPCW010000031.1:16497474-16511015 GCA_037974425.1 Phenacogrammus interruptus
GACTCCCAGATAGGACTTTTTAGGCTAAGATAGGAGCTCTCTGAGAGAATTCTAAGATTCTTTGTGAATACGGGCCCTGGTTATTAAACCTCTGTTAATCTTGATCCATGCAAGTTCTCAAATCACAGACCTTTTTCTACTCTTAAGGTTTTTCAGAAAGTCATGTCCCAACAGTTATGTTAGCAAAACAGTAAAGAAACAAATGATCTTTTACTGTCAGTTTTTGTTTCTTGATATTTTTGCTAGAAACTACAAAAGTACACCCCAATGTAAAATATGGAGTCCCGCAAGGTTCTGTATTAGGACATCTTTTATTTACACTGTATGTGCTGTGATTGCATACAATTATCCAAAAACAGGGGATTAGCTTCCACTGCTACGCAGATATCTCTGACTACTCAGATGATATGCATAGATTAAATAAGACTGAGGATTGCATTAATGATATAACAGACTTTTTGTCACATGAGGTCCTTCTTCTAGGTCCAAAGGCTGCCAGAAACAAGCTGTGAGGCTTTATGCCAGATCCTGCTGGTTCCTCAGCTTCTTCTGTGTCAGCTGTAAAATATCTTGGTTTCAATATTGACCCAGATCTGTCCTTCGACACACATATGAGTTCTGCTCCTAAAACAGCTTCTATTCAACTTGCTAAGCTAGATATCACTACATAATGCAGAAAAATAACTGTCTTAATTACCTCCAGACACGAATACCTAGTGCCCTGTTCTCAGGATCCAGAAAAGAAGCGGAACTGACTAGAAGCGGAAAATTTGATCTGATATTATTAAGACAACATGGCTTCCGAACAAATTATACAATTATATTATTGACACATAAAGCCCCTAATCTCTCACTACGGACTATCAACCTCAGATCTTCAGGTGATGGCTCTCTACGCATCCTTAGAAATATGAAAGCTGCAGGAAGGGAAGAGCCATTTCATATACAGTCCGTCAGCTTTGGAATAACCTTCCAAATAATGTCCAAGATTCAGACACAATCTCAGCTTTTAAGTCTAGCCTGAAAACTTGTTTGGTCTGACTTTCTGTGGGTAGCTTTTGACAGATGAATGGTGTAGAGCTGGGAGGTGATGAGTGTTCTAGAGAACTGGGATCCTCAGGGGGCTCACGTCTATCATCCTCAGTTCTGGCCTTTATTGCTATGCTGCAATAGTCTTGATTAGTGCCTAGTGATAGGAATCTTGCCTCTGGACCAAGAGGTCATGGGTTCGAATCCTATCTTCAGCACCACCACTGGGTCCCTGAGCAAGATCCTTAACCACAAGTAAATTTTACATGTAAATGTAATATTTACCCTATAAACTTAAACTTAAAACTTCTGTCTCTTAACTGTCCCTACTCTGTTAGTCCTAGACTCTGTTAATCTAGATAGTGACATCTCTTTAATTCGGGTTGACCTGAGGACGGGTTCTCCTTTTGAATCTTGGTTACTCCCAAAGTTTCTTTCTCCAGCTTTAGGGAGTTTTTCCCCTCCTCTGTTGCCCTTGGATTCCTCACTAGGGGCTCGGACCTGGATCCTGTAAAGCTGCTTTGTGACAAATCTTATTGTAAAAAGAATATGAATAGAACTGAATCGAATTGTTTAATTGCAACAAACTACATCAGTCATTGTACAGAATTAAGGTTTATTACATACAACACATTCTCAGAACTTCTTATTACAACAGAAGGATTTGCATGAAAAGTAATACTTAAGTTCACTGTCAAAAGATTAGTTTAAACCTTTGTATCAGATTCACTGTCAAATAATCCCGCAAAGTGGAATCAAGGGGGAGAAAAGGGCTCTGCTGAGAAAAACGACTCCCAAAGACATGGATTAAAATGGACAAAAATAGACATGACAATCATTTACGCTAATGCAATGGAACATGTCCGCAATTAGCATGAATTGTACTCGGTCAGTCCAATTAAGGGAGGATTCTGGACAAAAAAAGCATTTCTTTGGTGCATTTTAAAACAGCTTGATTTCATAGTGGAGAAATCAAATATCCCCTCTCAATAACACAAAATCTATTATGCTACTCTTTTAAGAATGGAATTAGTAGACAAGAATGGAATTATAATTTAATGATGGAATAAAAAAGACCAGCAAGGTCATCACTATTTTTTATTGTGTAACATCAGACATTCTCTCTCTCCGTGTAAACGTCATCATTATAGTTCTTTCACCAAAGCAAGCAAATGGCTGGACCACACTGGCAGCTCCTTACAATACACTGTGTAGTCAAAAAAAAAAAAAATTGCAGAAAAATTCATGATGAAACTAATATTATGTTAATTTGCAAATGGTTACAAATTTGTACAGATAACAATGCATGTATTTATTTGGCAACTGTTTAAAATTTTTGCAGTATGACCCTGCATTCAACTCCCTTCATTGCGCATGATCTGTATTGTTCTCATGTTAATCTGATATCTAATGTCGTCTAGAACTTGGGTTTGATGATGAAATCACACTCAGATTGTTGCTCACTGAGGGAATAAATGAAACCTGGGGAATCGTTTGTGTTCAGTGTTTCTTTTTTTAACAAATGCCGCACACACTTTCTGCTGTCATCACATTGCAAACTGAAATAACTTGTTTCTCCGCTAATTAGTGTTGTAATAATATGCATGGGAGCTCCACGCCGCGTCGCATTCATTTTTAGATCCATCGCCGTCAGATCCACAATGTTAGAAACTCGTTTTCCATGGTAAAATAAAGACTGGATGTTTTATAGCAGGAAACTCAACTGAAACATCTCACTAATCCTGCCGTCCCACTGATGTTTCCTCACTGAGCAATTTTAATGGCAGCTTCAATTAACAATAAAAGAAATACAGAGATGGAGGCCACAGAATGCTGTATCTCATGCAGATCACTCTGCACCGTTAACATGCACGTATTTAATGAAAAACTCATACAGGTTTGTCTATACAAAATACATCTCTTATTTAAAATACCTCAGATACACCATTTTTGGTATCTACACTACATACAGTGTGTAGCTGCAGGTTTCGCGAATTCATGAGCACATGATTAAAACGAAAGATTTAGGAAAATGTCTGCAAAGTTATCCAATTCTAAACTAAAAAACATTTTTCATGTTAATATGTAGGGCTATAAGGCCGTCCAGAATAGGAGGAGGGGTGTGTGTGAGTTAAAATAAGTCTTAATTTGGCTGGAGCTAGTATTCCGATTTTTCTTGCCCCAAGCGTTTATTCAGCCTCGATAGCAGCAACGTTACAGCAGTTAGTAAAATCCACTGGAGCCACTGGTAAGCAGCACTCCGGGCTGCAGGCAGAACAGGAAATAGAGGCTCTATTAAAAGGTGGGCAAGGACTCTGTGTTATTTCAGATTTAGTGATTAGCACAGAAACCTTTTCTGATCTCCATCTCTTGGCTCTGTTGCCTAAATGTTCCTTCGTTTAAATATTCAGTGTTAAACTGTGAATGAGAGGGATGTCAGTCGTAGCCTACATGGACAAAAATATTGGGACACATTATTGGACTCGAGAAAATCCATAAGCAAGGCTCAACCCCATCCAGCACCTTTGGAATGAACTGGAATGGAGATTGTGAGCCAGGCCTTCTCATCTAACATCAGCGGCTGACATTACAGTCTATGTATTTGAATGCAATGTCATTAATATCCTTGTTGGTTTAATGGTCAAGTGTCCCAATACTTTTGTCCGTATAGTGTATATACAGTAACCCCTCAATATTACGTGAATTGGAATTCATGGATTCTAACACAGAAACGAACTGAAAACACCATAAAAAGATTCAGAAGAAGCTGCTGCAGCTGCTCCGTGTCTTGTCCTTGTTATCTCAGTTAATTTAGTATTAGTAAGCTGTGCTCTGTCTAAACATGTGGGTAGAGAGAGTTATTTACACCTTTCTTTTGTTTACCAGTCTTTGTTTTGGCTTGCCGCACGCTGCTAACGCTAACGGATTTTAAACAATAGTTTTCTGATTCTGATTATTTATCTTTCCATTTTCTTTAAGGGTGATGCTTTAAACTGAGTTTAAAATGAAATTAAAGTGTTCTGGGAGCAGATTTGGGGGCAGGTTTAGGGTTTACACTATAAAAATAGGCATTTTTAGGCTTTTTTTTTTACCAGAACACAATGCGTTTTTTTACTATACGCGGGTGCTCTTGGAACATAATCCCCGTGAAAAGCGGGGGGTTACTGTATGTGGAAGAAAATTAATATCTCTATCCTGACATTGAAAAGCGAACACCTACCCGACAAATAAATATCTGAACAGTCAGACATTCAGGTCCAGCGTGCTCTCATGGGATGATATACTCATTTAAGTCCAACATTTCTTAGAGAAGCCTTTCTGACTCTGGCTGGCTCTTCCTCAGCCCCTTCTTATAAGAACACAATCTATATCTGCTGCTTCTGTAATGTGTGGCTGATAACTACGATGCATTTCCTTCTACTTAGTAAAAGAAGAGTAAACCTAATTACTTCAGGAACACAAAGTAAAAGCCAAGGAGCTGATACTGAAACCCAAATGGGCCCACAGGTCAAACCAGGCCCAGTTTCTCACGTTTTTCTCAAAATATTACGGTCATTAATCTCAGCCAGAACGGCTTAATGTTTATGCAGGTTTATGTCAGATGTCATGAAAGGCTTATAATTCTTCAGTAATGTTACCAAATATTTTAAAGGCCCAAAAAACTTCAAAGAAAAAGGCTTGAAATGTACATTTTACTTGTTGAGTGATTTTTGCTGATCAATGTAAATGACAGTGATAGTAGTTTAGTGGGTTTATGTCTCTGAGACTTTTTATTTCTCTTTTTCTTTGATCTTATATGTTATTTTATATGACGTTATTTATGTTATTTTATTTCATGTTATTTTAGGTCTGTATTATACAGCACTTTGGGGAACATGAACTATAAATAAAGTTTACTTACTGATTTACTGCGTAAAGTTAAGGTTCTTTTTCATGTTAGAGGTTCTTTAAATGTTTACAAATGTTTACTCACGTTTACCAAAATGCTTCTCTGAAAAGCTTCCACGGAAAAGTGGAAACCAAAAGTGGTTCTTCACGTTTTTAGGAGTCAGTGTGTCTGCTGACTGTTCTGAGTACAGGGACCTGATGTCCGTGATGAGCAGAAGCTACAGATACAGCAGATATAGATTTGGTAGAAGAGGCTGGAATTTGAAACCAACACTACACTTGGTGTCACCTACACTACACTTCATGTCAAATTTCACACACACTTCATGTGACGTTATTCTTACGTGAGGCGTACATTCCATCAGCTTCGGGGAGAATTAGGATCTAATGGTCAGCTAGAAAGTAAATCGGGAACTTAACGCAGGTTTATGAACTCAACCTCTAAACTCAAACGTTGCAAGGCACTGTTCAACAGGTCTTATGCACTGAAAGTTGTCAAAACACATTCGAAGCCTGACCTGAGCTTGTCTTTCACCTGTGCAACACCATGGGAACGTCATTAAAAGCCAACTCCAGCATTTATCAACCTTTCTGTTGAGCTTTTAGAGGAGCTTCTACACTCATTGTGTTTCAGATCAGCAGGTATTCAGTTCTTTAACCAATCATGAAAGAAACTACACCAGTATTACTGTGATGGGGGTAATCCACCCTACAGGTGCAGCAAACTGAGAGTGAAAAATGCTGGAATATTCCAGGAGACCCCAAACACAGACACACCAAACCAGTCCAGCTGCCAATACTAACCAAGACAAACAGAAACAGAAATGTGTGCATTATTGTTTAACATCAAAAGATTATATAGTTTTCAGTTGATCACATTTATTCATGGGTATCTACTCTTGTAAGTCCATATTGTAAAAAAACAAAAAGATGTTTGTCGCCTCCAAGAGATTACATTGTCTACCTTGTGCTGTGCAAAATGCAGCTTGTTTCTTATAACCAGCAAATCACTGTATACTAAAGACATATTCAGTTCATAGTCACAGTCACAAGTCACAAAGTATTCTTGGCAGAAAATGAACTTTCATGTACATCTAACATGGCTGATACTGCAACCAGATCTCATTCACAGATAATACATTTTTTTTCTTAAAATATGTACATGAAACTGTCCTTTTATTAATATTTATGCTATCAGGAAGAGTGATAAATAGCATTTAGTGCAGCTATTAGACAAATAATAATAATAAAAAAAACTCTTAAATACAAATCGTATGAATGATCTGGCTGTGCTTATTAGAGAGTGGCGATATAATACAAACAAAACAACCCCTTTGGACAAAAATATCAGTAATATACTTTCAAACAAGACTTCCATGGACATAGAAAAACAGTGTTTGTTCTCAGAACGCGGGCTTTACAGCACAAAGCATATTCTCAAGCTGTACTGATAAATTCATTCACTCTATATGAAATTCAGAACCTGTTTCTAAATGTTCCACCATAATACCTTAATGTCTGCTTAACACTCGCTGTCTAATATCAAAGACGGAACTAAGCCACTATCAAAAGTACATCCAAGCTATTGTTAGATGTGGGACTTTAGGCGATGCTGAAGGTTCTACCGAGACATTATAACTGAACATCAAGTAAAGTGCTTCAGATAAGAAGATCTGGAATTTGGTCATTTAGGTGCCAAACAAATCTACAGTGTAACACGACTTTGGCACCAATGACAGCATCTTGAGAAGAAACCATTTTAGCAAACTGTGAATCCAAAAAAGGTCAGTGCCCTTCACCAAGAGCGAATGAATACCCTGTTCAGGAAATTTGGTACAGGCTTGTCAAGATTTTCCCAAAACCCTCCTGCATGGTGCACCTACAGAAGAGCCTACATACAAAAAACCTTCACTCTTACAGACAGTACAGAGCAAATGTTTTGCAACTGAAGCCTTTTATCATCTCAAACTGAGACGCTGTGCCACCTTGATTTGAAAAGAAGAAGAAGAAGAAGAAGAAGAAGAAGAAGAAGAAGAAGAAGAAGAAGAAGAAGAAGAAGAAGAAGAAAGTACTAGGGACGATGCAGCACTTTCTGAACTCAACACAGGGTGTACTAATTAAAACCCTCTGATTTTATAAAACCCTGCTTCATCCTCAAAAGCCTTTTTGGCACAGTCCTACACTAGAAGGAGTATTTCCTCTGGAAATGCTAATGTTGCACATAATGAAATAAATCGTCAGCGTTATCACGGTGAGTTCAGGCTAAATGTCCCCACAGCTTAAATTTATTGTTAACCATTTTAGCATCGCAGATGAATTATTCCCTCAAAATCCTATAATCTTACAACCAGAGCTGACATGAAGCAGATTGAGATTGTCACACTGATGTTGGCACTGTTTATGGGAGAAAGAGTTGCTGGTTGAGAAAAAAAAAACTGATGAATGGATGTATCAGTCACTGAAAGCTGAAATGCCTGCATCTCCGAAGTCGAAAGTCCATTGCTGCTGTCGGTCCACAGTTGAAGTATAAGATGATTGACAGAAAGCCGGTGGACCATCCGGAGAGGAAGTCTATTATTTTGGTTACTTTTTTAACAACGTTAACCTACCGAAGTTTTGCCAGAATGGAGACTGGCTCCGTCTGGGTTGGTGAATCTCAAACAGATCTGATTGTGCCAAGTCTGAAGGGAGTACATACTGTCCTTGGGCTATGGGGTCCTGGGGGAGCGGGGACGAAGGGGGGACATACCTGTTTTGGCTCACACCTGAGCAGCAGAGAGGCAGAAGGGGGTGGGGGGTAAGTGGACAGTGGGGGGAAAAAAACAGTCATTACTGACAAAGCCAAGGGCATCACCACCATTGTACAACTATAACAACTCATGCTTCACATAACATACAGTACATACACTATATGGACAAAAGTATTGGGACACACCTGTTTTTCAGTGTTTGGTTAAGTCCCCTTACTGCCAGTGGAGGGCAATCCTAATGCTCCAGCATAACTAGACATCTCTGACAACGCCATGCATCAAAGGTCCATAAAGACATGGTTGGATGAGTTCAGTGTGGAAGATCTTGCCTGGCCTGCAGAGAACCCTGACCTCAACCCTCAACCCCATCCCACACCCCTGGGATGAACTGGAACAGAAGCCTTCTCGCTCATCAACATCAGCGCCAGATCTCATAAATGGTCTATAGGATGAATGGGCATAAATTCCCACTGAAACTCCAAAACCTTGTGGAAAGTCTTCCAAGAAAAATGTGCATTAGCTACATCCGGATTATCAACCCCACATTAAAGTCTATGTATTTGAATGTAATGTCATTAAAGTCCGTGTTGGAGTAACGGTCAGGCGTCCCAATACTTTTGTCCGTATAGTGTATATGCATATATGTTTAGCTACTAGTTTGAGGAAAACAAGCTACTTTCCAAAGTTACTATATTTCGATGCAAAGCTAAAAAATATATCTGCATATTTCCCACTATGCTACAACTATAACTAATATCAATTTTGACAATTGATATTTGTTGCTAGGAATGTGAGAAGTTGCCATGGCATCTTGAAAAAGAAAACACAGCAATCTTTCTGCATCAAAGCAAGCTCTGAGCTCAGCTTGTTTACCTGAATTGCCAAGTACGTGTTTGATATGAAGTGCATTGATATGCATCTTCAATTCCATGGACACTCAAGTCCAAGGATACATTTTTGACTGCTTCAACTCTAGCATTGCTGATTCTTCCCACCCTTTTTTATAGAGCCATTTTCACAGCAGTTGCCATGGCATCTTGAAGAAAGTTTAACTCTACATAGAACGCTTATAAATATACCTTTATCATTTTCATACCATGTCCATATAATATGGCCCTCTTTCTCAAGATGATATCTATAAATGAATCTGCAAATTCAAGAAAATACTTCACCGTTTGTCAGTGAAGTACAACGAATTTCAAAAACAAGGTGTAAATATGACAAGAAGAAAGTATTATGCAAAGTACATTTAATATTCAATAAAAAACAGTCCATGCATTTCATTTTTACTTAACAGAACATACATTAATGTCAGTTATATGGTTGTAAAATCTATGCTGCATTACATTGCTCTTTATAGATCATTATTCAGAACTCAGCATGCATAAATAAATAAATATTAGACTGTCTTTTCATTGATGTTTAATTAAAATATTGAAATTGATCGAAGATATGTCTGTATGTTTATTAGTGAACTCTCTGTAGCTCAATGAAAACTACTACAGCATTAATATTTTAAAGAAGACTACAGGCTGGAATATCTTGTTATTAGAAACCACTCAGAATGATGTAGTGAAATTATTGAAACTGAATGCCTTTATGGGTTCTCCACTGACTGGTACCGGTTCAATTCTACTCACTTTTTCTGCTTTTCCATCACTAAAACCTGGTATTCTTGGTACCACCTTGGCAGAGGTCCCAGGCGTGCTGAACCGATACTAAATGATGACGTGTACATATTGGAGGTTACTAATTAGTGGTCGCTATGGTTACGGCAGTGTTGCTGACTGAACATTAGCGTTAGCATTAGCCTATTGTTGCTTCTTTAAAGTGAAAGTGACCATTTGTCATACGTGAACACACCACAGCACACAGTGTGAACAGCACGAAATTCCTCCTCTGCATTTAACCCATTCACCAAGTGAAGCAGTGGGCCGCCAGGAACACGGCGCCCGGGGAGCAGTGCGCGGGGACGGTACCTTGCTCAGGGTACCTCAGTGGTGCCTTGGGGATCGAACCTGGACTTTCTGGTCGCAGGGCGGATGCCTTAACCACTAGGCCATCCAACTGCCCCATTGTCTCTGTTTTGTGTCAAACAGCCACAAACCAAGGATAAGAAATAAAAACCCTCTGATTTCATCCATGCTGGTAATTGTAATGATGCCGGGTTCTTTACCTCAGCGTAGAGCCTCCGCTCGCACTGCTGCTCAGAATGTTTGGTCGTTATAGCAACCAGTTGTAGTGGAAAACTGTAGGTCCGAAACCAAACTGAACAGAGTAGAACCAAACAGAACCGGACCGAGCTGGAACCAGTCAGTGGAGAACCCACGTAGTCATATTAATGCCCCCAAATAGAAATAGTTTTACTGTTTTTTCTCTCTAATTTTGTGAATTTGAGAGGGAAACCCTGATCCACGATGCAACACAGCGGCCGGTTTTCACACAAAAGGCCTAAACAGCAATGATAAGACAGGGTCAGCTTAAAGAGTAGAAATAAAACTGAATTCACCTGGTATCGCTTTGGTGCCTCACCTTTCTGTTTGGCCACCTTACGCACTGTCATGGCCGCTTGCCGTTTCTGATATTCAGAAATTTCAAAGCCTAAAACAACAATAAATAGATTTAGAATGTATAATATAATTATCCAAACACATTCCTTCTATAAAATGTATAATAATAATAATAATAATAATAATAATAATAATAATAATAATAATAATAAATAATAATAATACTACATTTTATTTATAAGCGCCTTTCACAACTCTCAGGGTCACTATTCTGAAGTTATCCAGAAATAAAATTAAAGAATAGGTCAATTAAACTATATGCACATGTATAGTCAGTAGAAACAACCAGTTTCTACATTAAGAGGATAATAATGAGGGGGATTTAATTTAACACATTTAACACTAGTTTTTTATTGATTGCCCACCTTGTCCTATACATTAGGAAAAAATTTCAATGCTTTTAAATTGTATAACATGATATACAGGTGATCCTATACACTCCCTCACTAGACCCACTTCTTCCTCATTAGGGTCGCAGGTACCTGGAGTCTACAGGCGTGAAGCAGGGACTCAACCTGGATCCACACACATCTGACACACACACATCAGAGACCCTGGAGGAAACCCAACCCACCATGAGGAGAACATGCCAACTCCACACAAACAAAGACCTGGATTCGAATCCCCAGTCATTGAGGTGCGTAGCTCAGTGCTGCCCACTGTGGGACCTGATTCTGTGCATTCTATTGAAATAATCAGTCTATGTTGATATTATTTAAGTAGCAAATAGCATATCTAAACCAAACTATACTGAGTACCACCTCAGAAAAAGTTTGGTTCTCCAAGTACAGTAACCCCCAAGTTTTACGCAGATTCAGTCACATACATTTTTTTTTCTTGATAACCTCACTCCACTGTCCCAATACTTTTGTCCCGCGATATTCTGAGTTGCATATTTTCGTGAGGAAGCACTCAGACACTTCAAACTCCACAGTTCGGTAGATCTCCAGGAGACTTTTCCAACGAGCACTCATTTGTATTTTGAGCCCCAGTAGATCAGGGGTTATTCCCCCGAACACCGTTCACCTCGCCGTGGTGTCCCAATACTTTTGTCCTGCAACCTTATCTCTGCGGGGAATTTAAATGAAAAGAGGCGAATACGGGTTTACCTTTCCATTTTCTTTAAGGGTAATGCAGTAAACTGAGTTTAAAATGACAAAGTGTTCTGGGAGCAGATTTGGGGGCAGATTTAGGGTTTACACTATAAAAATAGAGATTTTTAGGCTTTTAAATTTTTTTTTACTAAAACACAACAAGGTTTTTCATTATAAAAATAAGCGGGTGCTCTTAGAACGTAACTTAGTTCGATCATTGTTCCGGCTGAAGCATTTTGATTTTGTCCCTCAGCACATTAGATCATATTTTTGATTGCTGTGACGATTGCTGCACATGAACAGTGCAAAAACAGTTATTAAATGAAAGAGATGTTGAAAGTCTGTAATGGGGATTATTCATTCTCTCATATGTGGAAATTCATTAAAATTTTTACTTTTACAGCAAAAATATGCACGATTAATTAGTCAGAGAGCTTGTAATTAATTAGATCATTCTTTTTTAATCCTGTGACACCCGGTCATTTGTTTTATTTAAATTAAATTTAAATTACATTTCACTTAGCCCACCGCTCTAGGAACCCTGTGTTTTGAGCAGAGAACCAAGAGCAGAAAATAATGAGCAAGAAATCTATTTGTTCAGATTACGTAAAATTGCATTAGAAGATTTTAAATAAAAAAAATTCAATGTTTTTAATTCTTTACCTATTTTTTCGTCCTCCTGCACCATTTTACGTTCTTCATGAAAAGCCCTGAGCCAGCGCATCTTCTCCTCCAGCTTTTTGGCTAAGAAGATGTGGATCTCCTCGGTTTCCTTGTTGTGGAGTTTGAAGGCGTTCTTGACGCTGACGTTGAAGTCGTCGTCCCGACCATCGATTGCATCTCTCATTTCATACCTGTCCATGTCAATGCGGCCTTTGTAGTAAAGGATGTCACGGCGGATCAGGTCCTACACAGGGGGAGATATGCATAAGCTCAGACCAGCAGTTCTCAATCTATCACCTTAACACTCCACCATCAGCTTCATGGTTGCTTAAGTTACATATAACTAAGTTACAATATCAATTAAAACAATTAAAAATTAAGCTACAATAACCAAGTTGCAGTTATTGGTAGAGAAATTCTGTTGAAAGCTTTCTATTGACAACATATTTGTGTTCATGCTTTGCAAAAACCATAAAAACATTTACATTTCTGCCACATATATTAACTTCTCTACATCAAAACAGCCAAAGCACAGATCTTAGTTCAAACTTTACAAATGCAATAAATATAAATGTAATTCAGTGCAGAAGTTTAACTTAAATATGAAAAACTTTTCATTATTATAGTTTAACATCAAGAAAAATAATTATCTTGATTTAAATGATTCATAGTTACCTTCGATTGAATGTACCGCGACTGACTAAGGATCTGTTTTGCCCAATATGCTGATTTAAGTGAAGTTCTATGTGATAATTTAACATTTCAAATTAATTTGTCAAGCAATTAATTTATCAAAATTAAGCAGCTTTCAGAAGACTGTTCAGAAAAACTGTAATCACCTCTTCCATTTACTAGAGAGGCAATCAGCCAAGATGAATAATGCATTTTTCCAAGATTACTGATACCAACATGCACTAAGAATGGATAATCCGTAATCGGTTTCTGTAAACATACTTCTACAACTGTTCAAGCAACACACAGCTCTTAATGTGAGCTATAAAAATAAACAAAACGTCACTTTGTAGCCCAAAGCTTTGTGCAGCCATTTTAGACAACAGGGTCTGTTTTCAACAACCGTCATAAATACAGAGGAATCTGAACAAAGATCCGTCCACTTCAACCACAGTGTTGTCTAAAAAGGCTTTCCAAAGAGTAGTATTCATACTTTTAAATCGGAGTCACTCTGTGTCCTAAACCACATCAGATTTAATGAAGAGATATTTTGAGTAAGTAATCCCTCAGAACTGAACTGTATTACCGTCACCAGCCCAGAATGACCGCTCCGTGTCTTGTCCTCGTATTTTAGTGTTTTAAACCCACCCCCCCCAATTTTCAACAGTCATCTCAGTTTATTTAGTATTAGTAAGTGTGCTCTGTCTAAACATGTGGGTAGAAAGAGTTATTTCAACCTTTCTTTTGTGGACGAGTCTTTCCCTGCGTCCGAAATTGCATACTTGCATACTATATAGTATGCGAAAAGCAGTACGCGAGGCGAGTAGTATGTCCGAATTCGTAGTATGGGAAAAACAGTAGGCGAGAAGTTCCCG
>JBBPCW010000031.1:16575354-16586168 GCA_037974425.1 Phenacogrammus interruptus
TGCCGCTAGCTTTGCTTAACACTGCAAATCGGAAATCAATTCTTCTTCGCTGCTCAGAATGCAAACACAGGATGTTGTCTAAAACACAGCATAAAATAATTGTCAATTAATACAGGGCTAGTAGTATCTACAGCTGTATATACAGATACACACCTAGGTATCGGATCAGTACTCGGTATCGGCTGATACCCTGAGCCCAAGTATCGGAATCAGTATCGGGAGGGGAAAAATGGTATCGGAACATCTCTAATATTAATCACAAGACTGGCGATGAATTTATGTACATGAGCAGCTGAACCGCTGTTATTGTTGTTGGTTCACTTAATTTCACATAAATCCACATTGTGGAAACTTTTCAGAGATGGCATTTAATCCCAATCATTATGTACTGCTGCCTTTTTTCTTTCCACAAGGGGTTATTAGCCAATGAGAAGAAACTAAAGGGTGCTGTTTAAGGTACTTGTGGCTTAATGCTGGGAAATACTGCTCCAAAAAATAGCATAAAGCAATCTTTAAAACCACTCAATTACATTCTGTTATGACAAAATTGCTTTTGTGATTCCCTAGTTTATTGCTAGATATCCAGTACTGAATGCAAATAGTGCACAAGCTACTCTAGTCAAAATCAAAAAGAGATCTTTATGGTTCTGACACACCAGGACAAAGGCCTGAGGTATAGACTTCACCACAACTCATAATAAAGGCTATAGACAGGCCTTAGAACAGGGGTGTCCAGTCCTGGAGGGCTGTGGTCCAGCACGTTTTGGTGCTTTTCCTGCTCAGAAACATCTGGTTCACCTCTCAGTTAATTGTCGGGTTTAGTGAATGTGTTTGAGGAGGAGAACCATCAAACTGCTGAACACCAGACCTCCAGGACTGGAGCCTGACGCCAATTTTTGAAAACCTCACATTTTAATGAGTTCGAAGAAATGTAGTTCAAATTAGTCTGGAAACTCACCACATTGATATCAGCATGAATGAGCCGCAGCTCCTCCACATGTGCCATCTTCTCCTGAAGAAGCAGGTCCATCTCTTGCTTGTACTCTCGCAGGTGTTTCTCCTCGCATTCCAGGGCTTCAAACTCACTCTTCAGGCGGGATTTGATCTTCTGCATCTGAAGCGTTTTGTTCCTGAATCATATGTTTTAACAGGACTGTGGTTCAGGCAGTATGTGGTTCAGGCAAGCTCATATGGCTTTAGAAAGCTGGAACTCATCTAAATTTGTATTAACATCAAAAAAGGAAATGAAGGTTCCCAACAGCGTGAAATGCAAAACATTAAGTTCACACAATTTCAAACATATTTGCTTTGTTGCTTTTGTCAATGACAGGAGGGGCTATTTAGACACAGCTGTGTGTTCCATTCCATTCCATTCCATTCATTTGGCAGACACTTTTATCCAAACGAGGAAGCACTCAAATTTGAAAACCAGAGGGGAGTTCTTAGTGCCAAAATCTTTATGTAGGAGATTTATGAAGAACAGATATAGTGCATTAGATAATCTATGAACATGTGTACTAAATATGTTTAAATGTTTTTTATAGAATTTCTAATTGAAATTAATACGTGATATCTGTTCTCTGGTTTTGAGTAGTGATGTGTGTATTTATTTAGTATAAATAAATACTGATCAGGCATTACACAAGTGGAAGCATCACCAAACCATTTGTAAATTCTGAAATTACAGTTACTTGAGCTGTCACTGTCACTTGAATGCTTATGATGGGCTACACTTATGTTTGTCATAAGTGTAACATTTACCTAAATTCCGTGCTTTAACACATTATTTTGTGTTGGAATGCAAGTGCCATGACCCTCAGTTCAGGTGAATAGCTGCTAGGTGACGTTAGCAACTGTAGCTAGGTCCTTTGTTTGCAAAACCAGTGGTTTTAGGTTAGCTGACTATTTCCAAATAACATTAGGATTATTAAGCTTCAGGGACCCTACATTTGCAAAATACGAGCTCTGTAGATGAAACACACAGTACAGATAACGGTTATGAAGTTTTCTTGTGTGACATTCTTACTAAAACAAATCCCCAGTGGAAAAGCCAAACAGATCCATTAGCCATCCAGCAGCTAACCAGCTAAACCTCTGCCTTCCTCTGAGAGACCCCCCTTACCTTATTTCCAGGATATTTTCTAACTTGCACATTATTTCTTGTTCGTCTGCCATGGTCTCAAGAAGAGTCAGTCCTTCATTCGCCGGGTTCTGAAATCACCCCTAAGTCTCAGTGTGGCTTAAAAAATACAACGTTATTCGAAGCAAGTGGTGCTAGACAGGCACAGCTCTGCGCATGCGCGAACACAGCCCTGGGGGGCCCAGTTGTAGACTGTTTAAAGAATTAGAGACATCTGAGCTGCTGACTGTTTATAAAAAGGATCTAAAACTGTATTTTTAATATCCTATGTTCACACAAAATACTTATGTTAAAACAACCTGAATCACGGTTTTGTCACAACTGAGACAAAATATTTTGTTGCTCAGCATCCTGACATGAGATATACAAAAGAATTCCAGCTGCAACCTATAACATTAAAGTGAAAGATACACTATAGGTACAAAAGCATTGGGATTTCTGACCAATATATCAACCGGGACTTTACACTGTATTAAAATATATACATTTTAATATGTAGTCAGTGCCCTCTTTGCAGCTATAACAGCTCCCACTCTTCTTGGAAGACTTTTCACATGATGTTGCAGTTTCTGTGGGAATTTGTGCCCATCCATTCTGTAGAGCATTTGTGAGGTCAGGCACTGTTGGGCGAGAAGGTCTGGCTCACAATCTCCATTCCAGTTCATCCCAAAGGTGACCTCTGTGCGGTCTTGTCAAGTTCTTTCACATCAAACTCATCCAGCCATACCTTCATGGATCTTGCTTTGTCTGCTGGTGCACAGTCCTGCTGAAACAGAAAAGGTTCTTCCTCAAACTGTGTCCACAAAGTTGGAAGTATGGTGTTGTCCAAAATGTCTCAGTATGCTGAAACATCATGATTGCCCTTCACTGGATTTAAGGGGGCCTAGCCCAAACCCTGAAAAACAAGTGTGTCCCAGTACTTTTGTCCACATAGTGTTTGATTGCAACAGTCTAGAAAAAAAAAACCAATCACAGAGGTGGAACCACCACTGTCACAGTTTTATAGAACCAATTCTGGCCTGACCACAGATTTCCAACAGGCCACACAAGGACATCCATTTTTTTCTCCTTCAGCCTGTGTGGCCCAAAGCACACAGCAAGGTGCTTTCAATGACGAGCTCCTGGCAGAGGGCAGCAGGACTCATCAAGAATTTGGCAGCATTTTGCTCCGCCCATTTTTCCCTCTATCTTGATGAGTGTGGAGTTCATGTTGCAGAGTTAGACCCCCCACCAGCAGGATGCTCTTACCTCCATACTGGACTGTAGGCATGGTGTTCTTTGCGTGGTGAGCTGGATCGGCTTTGCACCAGATGTCATGAGACCAAATAGTTCAGTTTTGGTCTGATTACACCTTTTTCAACTGAATTTGGGCAAAGCTCAATCGAGACCTAATGGCCTTTCTTTCGGAGTCACTTTTTTCCTGCAACCCTCCCATGCAGAATCACACTGATACTTTTGTAACATGCACACAGTGACCACTCTAAATTCCAGAAATTCCTGTAACTGCTTCTCAGCGGTCTCTCTGTGGCCCCTCTGGTCAGTTTCCTCCTTGCTCTTCAGTGCAGTTTGGAGGGACGGCCTTTTTTGGATAATCCCTTACTTTTGCCTGTCCTCAACTTTATCCCTGAGATCTTTTCACATTGCCTCATCTCCCATAGTTGCTTGCACTACCAAACACTGGAAAGCTCCAGGAATAGATGTTTCTACGCTGAAATAATCAAACCAATTACAGCTGATCACAGGTGGAAGCCTATTAGATCAGTGAGACCTGACTGAATACGAGTATTTTTAATAGAGAGTTGATCGATTATACCTCCCAGCAAGTCTAAACTGTTGATATCATATTTTTCCCTTAGATATTATAAGTTGCCTTGAGTAAATGTAGCTGGAAAGATAGTTTGTGTCCGTGTGTGTATGTGTGTGTTTGTGTGTGTGTGTCTTAATTTCAGGCTGCAAAGCACCAAAAAGTGAATCTTTTGAACAGGCTGATTCCTCTCTATAGCTGTTGTATGTGTAATATAACTGGAGAATAGAAGCGAAGTTGTTCATAGTCTGAGTTAGATTCCAGAGCTGCCATTGGATTAAAGGGATGAAAAGGCCATTTAACAGCACAAAGGCCTGGTTTAATTTAGGGTAATCCCTGTAAATATTGCAAGACCTTTCATATGACTTGAGAGCAGACTAGCGCAAGGGAACACATTAAGAAACAACCTGGAACAGTTCAAATATAAAAGAAAATGTCTGTAAGTACCGTATTCATTTTTTTTTTCTAAGGACACTGTTCTGAATATGAATGCAGTTGATTTGTGCTTTTAATTTGCATTGTACTGTATTCCCACAGCAAATGGGACGTTTCATTTGTTGCTTTTTGGTGAATGGTGTGACCTTTTCTGACCAAACACGCATATTAATGATTTAATACATACATTATTCAGTCCATATTCGTGTTGTTGCATAATGCAGATTAGAAAGTAGAGCTTTAGATCATTAGGCAACTGAAACTGTATGATTTAGTGTGAATTGAAAAAAACACTAAAAAGTTTCAGAAAACTTCAGACTTGTCAGATATTCAGATCTATTAAGCTGAATTAGTGGTTTATGGTGTTTTTTTTTTTTTAGGGTCTCCATTCACAGCCCAGTAAAGTGATTCTTAATAATTTACTGGTAAAAAAAAGACCATCTATAAATGTCTAGGAATACATTTGTTACTGCTAAGCTCCTTGTTGGTTGTTTGTTCAGTTTCTTGTGTTCGCTGTGAAAAGCCTGAGGCACTGTTTGATTTGGCAAGTTAAAACCTCACTCTCTGAGACCTCAGCATTTTCTGGAATTAATTAAATCTGGTATTTTTACGATCTTTTAACATAATTCATAAAAAGCTGCAATACATTAAAAACGGTGCTCAAGACCAAACCGATCGATTAGTGTAAGTGAGATCAGGAGTGTTTTATGTCCCTTTATTTATCTGCAGATAAATGTGAGAGTCACCACGATGGACGCCGAGCTGGAGTTCGCAATCCAGCCCAGCACAACTGGCAAACAGCTTTTCGACCAAGTATGTATTTCAGATGTGAAAAACATGTGGTGGGACATCAGGCGTTCATCAGGGGCCACTGCGCTTAACAGCAATGCTTTGATGAAAATGTAAGGCCTAAAGTCAGAGATCACTTATTGATATTAAAGTACATGTGAACTTTGTGCCCTCTCCTCTGAAGATAGTCAAGACGATCGGACTGAGGGAGATCTGGTTCTTCGGGCTGCAGTACCAGGACAGCAAGGGCTTCTCCACATGGCTGAAACTCAACAAGAGGGTCAGTCCTGCAAATGCCATCTATTTTAAATGATTTTCCGAATGTAAAACACACACAGACCTAAGAAAACACTAGACTTGACCATATTTATAAATAGTATAAACATATATGTACAAAAGTACTTATATACATTTGTTAACATTTATCTTTATAAATATAAATCCATATTACGTATTCATATTGTAGATTTATTCTTGTATATTATATTTGCTCAGTATATTGTTCATTGCATCTTTTAATATTGTTGTTGTTTTTATAGTGTTGTGCTTGAGAGACACCATCTACCGGAATCAAATTCCTTGTATGTGTTCGCTCACATACTTGGCCAATAAACGCGATTCTGATTCTGATCAGAACATGGAATATGCTGCAATATATTGTCAATTTATTGTCAACTGAATGTACAAGAAGAATATACAGTAGATTATAATATGTAGTTTTCAATTACATATTCCTGATTTCATATATTTTTAATAATTAGTAAACAGGACTGTATGCAATGAAACATGCATCTGTTCTTTAATTACTGACGATATTCACAATATGCTGAAATAAGTGTATTGTGACATTTTGTGATGTAATCGTTTGCAGAAGTAATGCATGTCGCCCTATTGCCCAGCCTGAGTCCACACTCACTGCTTATTTAATCAGATGCAGCTTCACAGTATACAGTTACTCACTGCTGGCCATCTAGTGCTGCAACATTTATCAGCTGCTCCTGTTGTTTGATACTAACAGTCTTGCTGATGCAAATACTACATGAAAAAAGTGCTAAAGTCTATAACAGCACACTCTTAACCAAAAGGCTTCTATAGTTCCCTATATTTTACATCCTAAAACAATAGCATAACTCTTTTGGTGCTAAATCGAACCATTTAAAGTTATTTTATATGACAGTTTTCACCAGGAAGAACCGTATAAACACATATTTGAGTGTTCTATATAGAGCCGCTGGCTTTACAGCCCTTGCAGAAGCATTTTTATAGTGTATGAAGTGTACCAGTAAGTGAGGTGTGTGAAATTAAGTAGGCTGTGAGTGTTTAAAACCCCCAGCAATGCTGCTGTGCCTTATACTAGTGCATTATAAATGAACACGCCACTGTGGAGGTGGTGATATCCCCGCTGTGCTGAGAATGGTCCACTTCTCAAATAATAATCTGGTCCGTGGTGGTCCTTTTACATATGGAGGTTTAACTTTGAGGTGTTTTCTTTATTTAATCATCAGGTCACAGCACAAGATGTAAGGAAGGAGAACCCACTGCTGATCAAATTCAGAGCAAAGTTCTACCCAGAGGACGTGACTGAGGAGCTGATCCAGGACGCCACGCAAAGACTCTTCTTCTTGCAGGTGAAGGAGGGAATCCTGAACGATGACATTTACTGCCCCCCAGAGACCGCCGTGCTGCTGGCCTCCTACGCCGTGCAGACCAAGCATGGAGACTTCAATAAGGACTACCACTCGCCTGGATATCTCTGCCACGACAAACTGCTGCCCCAGAGGTCAGCGATACCTTCACTCAGACAACATCGCTGAAATCGGTTCTGAAGTATTTTGCATGATTTTATACGTCTGTCTATGATGTAAAATGCTTGATGTTATATTTGACCAGAGTCTTGGAACAGCATAAGCTGACTAAAGAGCAATGGGAGGAGAAGATTCGGGCATGGCATGAAAAACACAAGGGGCTGCCCAGGTACTGTACAATAAAAACACACACAACACTCTGCAGAGTTCCTGCCTTCTCATGTTCTGTAGCTCTACGGTTCTCTACAATCTAATCTGCAAAGGGCTGCAGGTTTTCATTCAAAGCAAGCTTCTCTCACCCAGAGATGCCAACTGAGGCATGGCCAGGGATTTAACCTGCAACCTCCTGATGATTGAGTCTCATCTTCTGCCTTTAACCCATTCACCTGAGTGAGCGGGGGGAGGGGGGGGGGGCAGTGTGTGAAGATGGTACCTTGCTCAAGACCTCATTGGTGCTATGGGCAGCCCTGGGATTCGAACCCATAACCTTTCAAACACAGGGACAGCTCCCTAACCACCAGGCCACCATCTACCTTCCTGAGATGACAGCTCTTATTTGAGAGATTAGTAAACGCATTTGTGAAACACCATGAAATGTTCATAGCGGTTTCTGTTTTTGTTGTGTTACTGTGTGGAACTTCTGTTACAGTTTTGTAGAAATGTTTATATAACAGCTCTCTTTTCTCCACCTCCTGGATTGGTTACCCATTATCCATTTTTGGCCATCGTAAATGTTTGGCCTGATTCTGATTCCTATTTTGTAGAGGTTGAATCTCAGTGTAGTGTGAAAGAGAAAATAGAAAAAGGTTGTCCGTTAGAAAATGTGTGTCACAGCTAGTATTCACAGCTCTGTTGATTACGATGAAAGCACTTTTGGTTTCGTCGTTGTTCGCTTGAGCTGCTTGCTGTTATGACGGGGTGTCAGATGGTTGTGCCTCTTTTTTAAACAACTCCTCATTTGTCCTACTCCTTATCAGCAGTACCCTCTCAGGCCCTTTGTCTGTTCACAGGGAGGAGGGCATGGTTGAATATCTGAAGATTGCCCAGGACTTGGACATGTATGGGGTAAATTATTTCAGCATTAAGAACAAAAAAGGATCCGAGTTGTGGCTGGGAGTCGACGCTTTGGGACTCAACATATATGAACGTTCAGACAAGTATGTCCACACAAGCAGGACATGTCCTGAGTCCCTCTTCGTCTTGCTGGTAATGTGACTAGATCGTCTAGTTTTGTTCTTGTTTTTAACAGGTTAACTCCCAAGATTGGATTCCCATGGAGTGAGATTCGCAACATTTCTTTCAACGACAAGAAGTTTGTCATTAAACCAATCGACAGGAAGTCCCCAGTATGTAAACACGTAAAAACATGTGCTTGTATGTATTTCACCACTCTGGGCTCATATTAATAAGATACAGACGTGTGTGTTTTCTCGTGCACTGTTATGTTGTTGAGAGCATGATGAGAGGAAACATTTCTCTGTATATTTGATGGATGGCATCTCTGTTCCAAACACAGGACTTTGTGTTTTATGCACCACGTCTACGCATTAACAAGCGCATCCTGGCTCTGTGCATGGGGAACCACGACCTGTACATGCGCCGCCGCAAGCCCGACACCATCGAGGTGCAGCAGATGAAAGCCCAAGCCAGAGAGGAGAGGAACAAAAGACAGCAAGAGAGGTGACAGGAACAACAGCTGCACGATTCACAAAGTGACAGAATCAGGCCACAATCCAGAGAACACTAGTCTGCATCAGATGGCTTTTAAATACAACTGTTTCCAAATCAGAGTTTAAAGCTTCTAATGCTGTTCCTCTGGTATAGAGCTCTGCTGGAAAACGAGAAGAAGAAGCGAGAAAATGCAGAGAGGGAGACTGAAAAGATTGCCAAGGAGACCATGGGGCTTATGGAGAAACTGAGACAAATCGAGGAGCAGACCAAGAAGGCCCAAGACGGTTAGAAAGTAGAACAGAAGAAGAGCAAAACTTCTGAAATGTGAATTCATTGTATTGCAGGTGAAAATGGCCTTTCTTATGTAGATCCAGTTGTGCTGTACTTGCTAAAGCAGAACTTGAAGAGCAGACCAAGCGGGCCCTGGAGTTGGAGAAGGAGAGGAGATACGCCCAGGAGGAGGCGGAGCGGCTGGAGAAGGACCGCAAGCTGGCGGAGGAGGCCAAGTCTGCGCTGCTGAAGCAATCTGAGAACCAAATGAAAAACCAAGAGAATCTGGTACTAAACACACGGATTAAGAGCCTTTATGACACATTTTCAGCAAAGAGTACCAGAGAACATCTATACACTCATAACAGGATACAAGTGCCACTCATCATGTCCAAGAAAAACATTACATGATGTTTTATTTTCATTATCAAAGGCCACAGAGTTAGCAGTGCTGACATCTAAGATCTCTCTGTTAGAAGATGCCAAGAGGAAGAAGGAGGAGGAGGCTAGAAAGTGGCAGAAAAGGGTGAGAATAACTCACTCACCCTTTAACACCAGACTATCACATCCACAACTGACAGGCAAAAGTTAGAAGTGGGAGATATTCATCATTAAAACCTTAGATCTGAAAGTGTGTTGTGGGTATTTCCTAGATTACTGCAGGCGAACAGCACGATATTATACTTAAGCTGCAATAAGATACTACTGCGATATTTCAAAATCAGTTTTTACTGCAAATTAACATTTTACCTTTTGAAATTGGTGACGTTCAAAAACTTAACTTTTTTCAGCTTCATTTAATTTAATGAAGCTCAAAATGAATAATTTACACAGTTTAAGATCATTATAGCAGATAAATGTATACTCTTCAAAGAAAGGAATGCAGCTGAATAATAAAACAGACTTTATATCATACAGTCTGTGTTTAAGTTCAGAGGAAGAGCTGCTCTTTCAGCCATTTTTTTTAGCAAAACTGCAGGCAAAGCTTCACAAACCTTGAATTGTTTGACTGGTATTTTACATTTACACACTTGGCAGATGCTCTGATTCTGCTGTAGAATGAACGATGGTCAAATAGCTTCTGAACATTTTTCAAGAAAATCATTATTTGTGTTCTGCAGTTTGTCTAAAACTCTGTTTTGTGATTTCGGCCACATCTGGAAGCTTTCCTCTGATTCCTGAACAGGCCGTCATGGTGGAGGTGGACCTGGAGAAGACGAAAGAAGTCTTGAAGACAAAGATAGTGGGGGTCCACATCCAGGCATCGTCCCACCCAGAGAACGACCACGACGAGAACGACGAGAGCAGTGCCGAGGCGAGTGCTGAGCTCACGTCTGCAGGAACGTATCAGGACCGCAGCGAGGAGCAGCGCATGACAGAGGCGGAGAAGAACGAAGGCCTGCAGAAACGTCTACTGGTGAGGGTTCGGCCTGCAGGCACCCACAAACACACACGGGGCTCCAGGGCCGTACACTTATTTATTTCCGTGGCTGTAGAAATATATAAATATAAGAGAAGCAGAATTTGTTTCCTGGTTGTTGTTTTTGTACTTTGTGGGTGAATATTAAAAAAGTAATACATATCAATAATTTATTATATCTTGGAAATACATTATTTTCAGGGGCAACAATTAAAATAGTGACGTTAAAAGCAGAGTGTGTGTGTGTGTGTGTGTGTGCATGTATGACTCTGGTTCATCCATCAGAACCTGAATCAGGAGTGAAGCTGTTGGAATACACAACAGCTGCTACACAAACACTACTGCACTCACAACAACTCCATGGAGGCGTTTCTTATTTTTACACAGCGCACATGGCAACCTGTGCATTAACACACACACACACACACACACACACACACACACACACACACACACACACACACACACACACACACACAC
>JBBPCW010000031.1:16610794-16626249 GCA_037974425.1 Phenacogrammus interruptus
AATTTTATGATTATAAAATCATATATATGACCCACATATTGTTGACCAGAGTATTTAAACAAAAAACACCACAAAATTAATCAATGTC
Source organism: Phenacogrammus interruptus (assembly GCA_037974425.1). Classification (NCBI taxonomy): domain Eukaryota; kingdom Metazoa; phylum Chordata; class Actinopteri; order Characiformes; family Alestidae; genus Phenacogrammus; species Phenacogrammus interruptus. The sequence goes on from JBBPCW010000031.1 coordinate 16,610,883, forward strand.
ATTCAAAGGTGGACTTTAAATGCATTAATTGTGTTCTTTATTACAACACAATAAAGTATGACAAACACAACATTAAACACAGCAATGCAACACAATGCTGAACACAAACACAATTAAAGCTGAGCAACAAGGACAAAATTAACTAGGAAGCTACTAATAATGTTTGTAGTGCAGAAAACAGCAAAACAAACGCCGTTGGTTTACCCACGGTTATCGCGTTATCCCACGTGATCTTATAATTCTCCCGTGATCATGTGATCTCGCAAACCAGCGGTGCGCCGGATCAGATACGGACCACAAACGAGTCCAGTGCGAATTGTCCTCGAATGGAATGGAAATGCAGCGCAGTCGCACCGCAGCGGACACGCATCAGGTGTAAAACAGGGGTTTGTCTACTTTGGCTTGAGGATAATAGTGGCAGCTTTAAAGCACATTGAAACGATGTTGGTGTTTCAGATCTGGCAGCTTTCCCTTTTCCTCACAGCTCGTCTTTGAGGTACATTTCTTGTTCATACATGGCTGGTTTTGTGAAGATGCTTTGGTTTCCGCTGGTTATGCTGCAATTTTATAATTACTGTTTAAATCTGTTAAAAATATTTTAAGTAATTAAGTTGATAGTCTGCATTTTTCCTCAAAGAAACAAAGTTTTATGCAATGTACCAACTTCATACTCTCATCACACTCTTGCAAAGCAATGAAGAAACTTTATGTTCTAGCACTGAACTTTACATTCAGCTACTCACAGCTTTCCAGCACATTGTAATTAGACAGAATTGCCTTCAAGGGATCTACTACACCAGCACATACATCTTTGAAGCAGAGATGCTAGGGCTCCCTAAACATCGCCGAGGATAAATCAACATTCAGTTCCATCCCTTTAAAACACCAGGTCCCCATCTGAGTCTCACTTTCCCCCACTTTGATGTTTGAAGAAGGAAAGAAACTTGTCTCAAAAAATCTGACTTGCATACAGCCCCCCTGCCCAAACACCCCTGAGTGTGTTCAAAGGAAGCAGAGAGTGTGTAGCATTTAAAAACTATATTAATACGTGTGCTTGACTGTTCACCAGCAAAGGAAAGCGATATTCCTTAAGACCGTCGGGATTCATACCTTTGAACTGAAATCATCGGGGGGAGCTCAAATTTTCACAAGTGCTCCGGAGCAGAAAAGTGTCGCCCCTGGCTCTCCTCCAGACGCCCATTTTCATAAACGCTCCAGAGATGCAGCTGATGATGACACCATATAATATTACATCCTGACAGTAAATAATCCCCATCATAAAGGGTTATTAAAATATTACAAGAGCACGTCCCTGGGGCTTGTTAGAAGAGAGGGCCCATTCTCACGCTGGAGATAAAAGCAGGCTGGAAATGAGAAGACTTTTGCCGCAAATCAATACTGCAATGCATCTTTCAAAGAGTCCATTTTGGCAGGAAGTACAACATCCCTCCATAAACAGCTCCCCTGCCCTTTCATCACAGACAGGCTCTCTGCTGCAGACAGCAGGACCAAGGCACTCCGTCCTTGGCCATACATTGTCGTCCGTGATGTCCATTTATATTTCTTATATAAATGGGCAGTGATTCTATATTTGAGCTGCATGGAGGGAAACCTTTATAGACTTTTGAAGGTGAGATAAATAGTCATTTGTGGTGTCATGCGTGTGGATCAAAGAGAAGTCCAAGCTGAGAACCCGCCTTGGTTCCCTGCTTCCATAGTTCCCCAAACCACCATGGAAGATCGCACTGAATGTAATACAAGTGCACACTGTCTCAAGTCTTATGGGGGTTCTCCACTGACTGGTACCAGCTCGGTTCGGTTCTACTCTACTCGCTTTTTCTGCTTTTCCATCACTAAATCTGGTTCCTGGTACCCGGAACCGTCCTTGGCCGAGGTTCCAAGCATGTTGAACCGATACTAAATGATGACATGTACATATTGGAGGGAACTGATTGGTGGTCACTTTGATTACGCCAGTGTTGTTGACTGAATGGTAGTGTTAGCGTTAGCATTATCATTAGCATTAGCCATGTCTGGATGCCAGTTGTCTCTGTTTTGTGTCAAACAGCCACAAACCAAGGATCAGAAATAAAACCCCTCTGATTTCATCCACGCTAATGAATGTAATGACGCCGGGTTGTTTACCTCAGCTTAGAGCCTCCGCTCAGGCTGCTGCTCAGAATGTCTGGTCGCTATGGCAACCAGCTGTAGTGGATAACTGTAGGTCCGAAACCAAACTGAACTGAACAGAGCTGGAACCAGTCAGTGGAGAACCCCCTTTACATCACCTAGTCTGTAATAGGGCTGGGTGTCAGGTTTTCTCCGCTCATTTTCTCCGGCAGATTTGGGATCAGAGAGATTTATGTCGGGTGTCTGAGCGCGGCCTGCTCTCTTGCTTGTTAAAGTGAGCCACAGAGCGGACAACATGCGCATGATTAGGTCTCTGTGGCTCAGACTACACTAATGGACCGAGGTTCTCTTCCTCCTCCCCCCGTCTCTGTCACCTACTGTTGTTGGCAGAGACCAGGGCGAAATATCCTGCTTCATACTGAGACATTTGCAGTGGTATTATAGAAAATGTGGGCTTTAGTTCACACAGCGATGCTAATGCATGCAGCTCTGAGGCTCTGAGCCTTTTCAAGGAGGGATGAATCAATATTTCAAGCTGAGAGCCAGTGTTCCCCAGCATTGTCTCCTGACAAGTGTTTGTAAGGCAGGTACATAAATCTTCTATGATTGCTCACCACACACTGTGGTTTATTTGATGCTAAATATTGTTGACAATCAATGCTACATTAACCAGAACCTTATTCAGCATTTTGAAATGGAATAAAGGGAATTACAGCATGGCAACTCCGATCTTACAGTGTGGCTAATGAACTCTTCCTGACATGTCAATAAGCAGTTCAGTGAATTATTCAGTGTGGCATGGAAACTGTGCAGAATCAATGTTATTTTTGTTTAATGACGGCTGATTCTGGGACACATCTGCAAACACATCCCACTCCTCTACTGGCCTACAGTAGATTCCCACCACTGCTGCTGTTTAGGTCTCTCAGATTTTCTTGTGTAACAACAAATTGACCCTTTCTGTCCATGCTTTCTTATCAAAGGCTGATAATCTATGCAGCCAGAGGAACTGTAAGTGCTCGCGATCTGGGAAGCTACTGACTCAGCGCTCCATGGCTACCCGAACCCACAAACCAACCGGCCCAGGTGCCTTAAACGTGATGTTACAGACTCTCCCACCCTGTGTATGTTTGGAGCCTGAAGAACATTGGCCCTTGAAAATTCACTTATCGGGGGTCACAGCTGTTTAGCTTTTGGCTCTGTGCTGCAGGGAAGATACTGTTGAAACACGAGCCAGTCGGAGATCTCCGCAAGCACAGAGCCTGATTTTACACAGTGGCCCATTTGGAGCTCCGCTTCAGGACAGATGTCAAACAAAATCCTGCTCAGTGGAGGCAGCTGATGGGGGGGCAGTCAAAATGCGTGGAACACATGGCTAACAGTCACCACTTAGGGCTATAATCAGAACGTAATCGTGAACACAAAACCACAAGCAGAATGGATAGATTTCCTGGGCTGTCCCACTATTTTGCCATATCAAGTGCACTATGAAACAGTTCATATCAGTGAAAATGACCAAAATAAATGAAATAATTATTTCATTCAAGCTGATGTGGTATTTTATGGTTTTAATAATTAATATATTGAGTAATTATTAATATATAGAGTAATAATTAATATTTAGAGTAATTATCTAAATGAAATCTATATACTATAATCTATATGTACAATGTGCTATAAGTTTATATTCTATTGTTTTTAATGTATGAAGGTATGTGATGATCCTGAGCGTAGTCTGTAACCTGATGGCCATCTTGTGTTGGATGTTACATTAGTGACACTCTGAGCTGCTACACCTGACTCTTGTTCAGGCTGCAGCTGATTTGCCCCTTTAAAAGGAAATGTTCGCTCGTGTTCAGGCGCCTGGGGCACGTTGTCATATTATTTGGTTTTGTTATGGTTTTGTTTTCTTTGTATTTCATGCACTTGTATATACTTTTCCTTATTTTCTTTTCTTAAGTGAACTTTTTAGTTATTTTGCCAATCTTGTGTCCCGTGTCCTCCCTGGGAGTTACGTTTTTGTAGATAACAGTATATAATAGGGAAGAAAGTATTTAAGGCCTGCTCTCATTTTCTTCTATAGGGCTCATCTCTCCATCACCTCAAAACAATAAATAAAATAATACATGTTTTCCCTGCATGTAATGTACTTCTTTAGTAAATGGTGTGTTTGATCATATACATTGCAGAATATTATATTCTATGATACAGTATTATATTCTGTAATACAGGGCTAAATACAGGGGTTCTATTTTGCAACAGGAAAAAGAGAAATCTGGCACAGCAGTCAAGTCACTAATGCAAACCTGACAGAAACAAAGAAAACTAAACCTGGTTGCTAGGTTATGGGAACGCAGGTGAGACTGACGCCGCTCCGTCTGGCATGTTTTTGTTTGGATTTTTTTTAAAGTTTTATAATTTTTTATAAATATTCATCAGATCAGTACATATGATTGTATTAACTATATATATATATATATATATATATATATTACTATTATTTTCGCTATTTTTTCTTGTGGGAAAACACTGTCTCACTTCGGCACCATGGCAAGAACAAAACAGACTGCCCACAAATCCACCAGCGGCAAGGCACCCAGGAAACAACTGGCCACAAAGGCTGCTCGCAAGAGCGCTCCAGCCACCGGTGGCGTGAAGAAACCTCATCATTACAGGCCTGGCACCGTGGCTTTGAGAGAGATCCGATCCGCCGTTTACCAAAAATCCGCAAGCTGCCGTTCCAGCACCTGATGCGTGAGATCGCACAGGATTTCAGGACTGACCTCCACTTCCAGAGCTCCGCCGTCATGGCTCTGCAGGAAGCCAGAGAGAGCGGCTTTAACTGACTGCGCGAAAGGTCCCCAATGTGGAATGCCCTCCCTGAACATCTGAGGAGAACACAAGGATTATAAACTCTTCTTGATCTAACTGATCTATTCTTTAATGTTTTTTCTGGATAACTTCTGTAATGAAGTTGAAAATTGTGAAAGGCAATTAAATAATACATTTTTATTATTTTTATAAAAATAATATAAAAATTTTATAAAAATAATAAAATTTATTATTATTATTATTATTATTATTAGACATTTTATAGATCTGACCAACTTTGTACAATATAATGATGAAAATGAACAAAACAGACAGAATAATTATAAATAGCCAAATACCCAAAAATAGCCACTAGTGAATAAAGATACTTTCACTCTCTGTTGTCATAAATGTAAATCATACTTGCCTACTTAACTAAGAAGTTTACTGCTAAAATCAAATTCAGGTGAGCTTGTGTGATCTGGTAAAGCAAGACTAAAATGGGAACAAATCTGTCGGTCGAGGAAAGTCAGCTCTGAAAATACATCAAATGATAATTACAGATAATTCTAATATAAAAACAGGCTCAGCAACACAAACCTTAGGTCATCAACCAGCGCTAACGACAAAGTTATAGTGAAAATATGATAATTTCCTTGAAGTTCCTCACTCAAACCTTTGGAGCATCAGGTGGATTTTAACCACCAAATTGGTCTGTGGACGACTGAAGTGTAACAGAAAATTATACTGCAATTATATCACACAGCCCTGAGCAGAACTGTCCTCATCAGGGTCCTTCAGAATTATACATTTTAACTTTAAAAAAAACCCATAATTGGAAGCCTGTGATGTCCTTGACCTCTTGCTCCCCCTCTCAGAATCAGGACATGGACGCTTATGCTGCAATTGAACTGTACCAAAGGCCAGTATCTGTACAACTTCATGCAAACGAATAAAAGCTCTTGAATATATTGACGCTTCTAAAATCAAGGTCACTGTCTGTGTCAGGCTGTTTTGTAGTCTGATGCTGATTGATTGCATTGCATTTTTTCCACAGGCAAGCTCTTTGCAACTGCAGCAAAAAAGAGGAAACCTAGCCTGTCCTGGGATTTAATACTTAGTCATGATATCATAACAGCCCGATCTGAGTGGAGGCTGGGATATACAAACTAGCATATTTGAACTGGCATGACTCGGGATCTACAAGGCTTTCGGCGTCATCTGGGGAGAGACTTGACTTCCAAAGTCAACATCTAAAACAATATTCAGACCTATAAGGAAAGTACAAGCCTGCATTTGTTTGTTGTAGAAATGTGGGCCACACAGACGGAGACGTGAAGACAGAAACAGGGAACGTAGCTCTAGAAGGACATCAGCAGACCAGGACAATGTCAGATGAAATATCTGGCCTTGGTTTCAGCACTGGAGGTGTTAGGGTGCTATAAATAGTGGTGTGTGTGTGTGTGTGTGTGTGTGAGAAAGAAAGGGAGTGTGTGAGGGAGTACCAGCACTGCACTTCCTCCTTCACAGTCGCTTGGGCAGAGAATGTGAGCAGAGTCCTCCTGGGGCCCAGGGGCCATCTTAATTAGCCCCAGGTGTGGATCATTGATCTCCCCCAGCTGGGCTTCATCTCCCCACTGCTGCCCATCCACTGTAGGGTGGCTGTCCATCATCTGACTGCATAAAAAAAAAACCACCCTCTAACAGTACTGACAGTACTGAATACATTACAGAAGCAGAGAGGAAGGAGCTCAGCTTTCCTGGCCCTGCAACGCACCGACTATCTGAAAATCTTCCTAAAAGCAGCTCTGAAGAAGCCCATCCTGTGGACTAATCATAATCTGAGGTGGGACACATTTTGCTAAACAAGCAATTGCATGGATAATAGAAAATTAGTGGACTGCACCCAAGAGTAACACGTTCGGCTGGAGATCCATAAACATCCCTGCATGCATATTTTCACTGGAGGCCAAAGGCCCCAGTGCACGCCGGCCGGCTGAGAGTTCAGGGAAGACAGATGGAATTGCACTCCAGAATCATTTAACAACATGGGCTCCACAGCTTATTCCACATCTGAAGTTTGGCCATGGTTATTAGGCTGCCTGTGTGCTATTGAACATCTGGCTCATGTTAATCATGCTATCGCTGCAGTGACATAGTGAGGAAAAGGCCTAGAGTTGGGTTTCTGCAGCACAGGCGTGAATCTGCCACTCCCACCAGAAAGTCTAGCTCAAGAGCATCTTGAACTGTGGAGATGGGCATAAATCAAAGGTAATTGCTGGGTCCCTTATAATCGCTGAAAGTTTTTCATCTGTCTTTATTTGCAGGGGATGTGTTGGTCGTGCTGTAAATAGTGAAGTTAAGCAACATGAGTGGCTTCCAAGTCTTCATTTTTAAATTGAAACAAATCATAAATATGGCCGGACAAAATGTTTCTTTTGATTCTGTTGTACACAGTAAATCTGATAGTAGTGAATCAGTGTGGAGAGTAGAACACATGATGCGTATGTTCTTCTGGCTTAGTGCCTCTATGAACTGGCCTCCTAAGGGCTTCCTAAGGCTGTGAAGTCATCTGAGGACAGCCTCAGCCTAACATCAGAAATAAGCATTGATAAGTGATAAATAGGCTCTAGATTAAAAACAAGCTCAAAAAAATGTCCCTATTGATTAAATGTTGGTTGGACGATGCTGTCAAGTTGTTTCATATATATCCGTGTGGTAATCCCCCTCTTTTTGCGGGGCTTACGTTCCAAGAGCACCCGCATATATTGAAAAAACGTGTTATTGTATTTTGGTTTTAAAAAAGCTTTAAAATGCCTGTTTTTATAGTGTAAACCGAACAGAAAAAATAGAGTAAATCATGGGACAGAAACTTTTCTATCAAATTATGAAAAGCCATTTTACTCACATACACAGTAATAATATCACAATGCTGGAGATGTGCTTCTGAGTGGCTGCTGAGTTAAAGCAACAGTGGCAAGGTGTCACGGGGGGCAAAATGAACGGCCGAGACACAGCCTTGTTGCGTGGCGGATGGGCCCGGGCGTGACTGGCACGCGAGAGCTGGTAAACCACGCTGTTTGGTCTGAGAATGCTCCAACAAAGGAGTTGAGACTTGCACCAAACGAGCCCGCGTTCTCACTCGCGCACACAGGGGAACTAGGGGTAGCTCCGAAGAGCGTGAATACTCACGGAACCTGATCTGGTTATAGGGTGGAACATGTTGCATGGAAGCTTGTCACTTCAATGACTGTGCGAGGTATACATACCTGTTACCAGCTTTTATACCTGAGGTGCAGTCATTTCCGGTGCCCCTTGACTGCATGTGACCCGGTGTGCGTGACACAAGATGCATGAAGAATTCATAAAGAATGCATAAGACCATTTGATCCCTGCACCTGAGCAGCAGCTCGTTTTCTCCCATTAATCCTGACTTCACTGCTGTCTGGACACACTCAGAGACTGAGATCTATCACAACAGAGTCCCTCTGATTTGACTGACAGGTGCATTAATCTGTTCACAAGAGTGTCCACATCTGTGTCCAGGGAACAAATGCCCGACCGTAAAAGCCAGTACGGCTCATGAGAACCACTTGTGCTGTTTTTGGCCATGAAGAGACCAATTAATTAAGAGGAAAAATTAAGCATTTAGCGGAGATAGGGTCGACTGCCCCTTCCGTGACCAAGCCAAGAGATTTATTACGCACTGTCAACCCAGGGAAGGGCTGAAAAATAATCAATGATTCGCTTAATTTGACGTGACAATTAAAAATGCAACTCATGGAAGTGTGATGTGTGACTATAAGACGAGAATCAGTAATCAAAATGAGAAAGTGTGGAGAAAACTCTTCTTCCTGACCTTTATCTGTGGGATCAGTAACTGACCAACAAGAGAGACATTCTCTCTTTCCTTCTGCTGCAATTAGACTGAAAATGTGTTGATTTAACATTTATGTAGGAGTATGTGATACAGTTGTATGCAAAACTCTGGGTATGCTTGTCATGTTTTATTGATATCTTTGCTGAATTGAAAATAAACAACATCTGGATAGAACACTGTTAAGTTATACAAATGTAAAAATGCAATTAACGTTGATGTAGTGAATTTTATACATAATGTTACTTGACTCATTAGCCTCAGTCTAGTTTAGACGTGGGCAGTTCCAAAGTGTAATAAGTTATGAAACCTTTCAAACCTCTCAGGATGTTTTGCTCAATATCTACAGGCTCATATAAGTAGCTGAGAATCAGAAACTAAAGAAAACTGAGCAGACTATAAACTATATCTGAACACTGTCGGCTATTAATTTTCACTGTTTGAAATTCCATAAAAAAATGGAAGTTAAAGAAAACAACTGAAGACAAGACAAGTTCTGCAATAAAAATATCTGAAAAAACAGGAAACAGCTTTCACAGGTTGGCAAAACAAATCCCACACCCTCCACCATCAAGGCCAATATAAAGATTCTGCCATCAGAATAATAATGTGGAAGAATAGTGGGAAAAAAGATTTTACTTCATTAATAAATCTTGGAAGCTAAATTAGAGAAGAAACAGAATACAAAAATAGCACAGATATTGCAACAAGACAATGACCCACGACGACATGCCACATCCATTTGTGTCCAGGTAACCTAGACGGTATAATGAACTGGCAGTTGGCGTTGTCCTCTAGGTGTGTTGAGCTGTTCAGTGATGTGCTCTACTGGCAGTGTCCCAATTAGGACTTGGACTCTGTGAGTCGTGAGTCAAAACTCATAAACCATGTTCATTTCATGGAATTATTTATTTATATCACACATTCTTTCCAACGACCCAAAACTTTTTTGTCCCATTACTTTTGTCCAAGGCGAGCGGTTTTCAGCTAATAATGGTTTTCGAGAAGTCGTTGGAAAGGGGTCACCGAGCCCCATCTAACTGTGGAGTTTCACATTTAGAGTGAGAGATATATTTTTCATATTTCCAGCTCAAATATCCCACACTTAGAGTCGCCGTCTGTAAACATTTCCACTCAAAGACCTGAGACTTGACTTGAACTCCAAGAGTGAACATCTCTGGCTACTATTCAGTGGTCCCCGAACCACCAGCCTGTGCAGCAAAACATGAAACACAGGGTGAACACACATATGTGGAGGCAAAAGCAACTTGAATACGTGATTGAGTTTTAGGCCGGAGCTCATTAACACAGTCCAAAGGTCGATGAGGGCGGAGAATTGCTCTGGAAGCAGTAAAAACTTTGGTAACTGACAAATATTCTAACAGTAAGGTGGACATTTTAACAGGAAGGTGGGCACAGAGGCTCTCGGATGTGAAGTGACCAATTTTTTCAAAAGTCCATTCGCCACGGGAAGCAGCGGGCAGCCAGGAACACGGTACACTGTTCATAAGTGTGGGGATGTTTCCTTGGTCAAGGGAACCTCAGAGGTGCCATTAGCTGTCTTTGAATTCAAACCCACAACTTTCTGATCACAGGAGCAACATCTTAATGCCTTAACAAACTCACTCCAGCCACTATTCACAGCCAGCATCCAGAACGGGATCGAAAAATCAGCCACAGACTTATTCCTTGAAATTAGATCTCACTGAACTGCCACCTCTCCAGATGGCTGCAGCCCAATCCTGAGCCCACCTTGTGAGTCAGATCAATATTTTTATGGTATCAGGTAAAATACAATGGGTATAGAAAAGAAACACCTCCTTCAAATATTCACTTTCTGTATCTTTGCAGCCTGAAATGATGCCAAACCAAAAAATGCAGCAGTTTTACTCCGCAACAATTCCAAAAATGTTTTTATAGAAATAAGCAGAATTGCTGAGGGGGATACAGGACCAGCCCCTGCGTCAGTAGTTTGTGGGACAGTTGTTAAGTCCTGAGTCTGTTGGGTTACTGTCCTACCTATTTGCACATTTTGACTGTAATATTTGGCCAGACTTTCCACATCTGTTGAAGCTCAGTAAAACTGGATGGTGACAGTTGGACAAAACAAAAGAGATGGTTGTTCAGGAGCTCCTAAGTGAAGATCGAACAGAGAACCTCATGTGGACCCTCAAGACCATCTATATTGCCAAATAGGTGCAGCAGTCTCTCTACTTCTACAACTAGGAGAGTGCACCGCGTTGAATCCTCACCACATTCTGCAGAGGCTCTAAAGAGAGTATTGTGTACCTGCATCATGGTCTGGAACGGGAGTTATTGATTAAGTTTAAATACAGCAATTTTTTTTTTGTTCTCCTTCATTTCCGGAGGCTAAGCAACAAAATGTGAATATTTGTTGAGAAGGAAGCGGATGTTTACTACATGGAGAGGAGGACAATACAGCACTGGAGGAGGAACGATCTGAGTTAGAAATATTATGGCTAAAATTTTAGCCTCCTGTGTTGGCTGGTCGGGTCTAATTCCTTCTTACGGATTTGATTGAGCACCATGGGATTGTTGTCAAAGGATAGAGGAACTCCTGCTGTCTCTCTCTCTCTCTCTCTCTCTCTCTCTCTCTCTCTCTCTCTCTCCTGCTCTCTCCCACTCTTCTCTCTTCAGAAAGTTCTAAAGGCCGAGCAATGAAGGCGAAAACCTTAGCATGGCGTTATCATAATTCAATATAGGCATTCATAACTATTTAATGTCATTTATGATAGTGCTGTCAGAAGCATGAAATACTTCAGACTTTAGGCTCCACCACTCACTACTGCTGCTGTGACTCTGACTCTGCAAGTTCCTCTAGATGGTCGCATTTCACATTTTCGTTTTTATCCATTGAAGGGATACTAGGCAAAAAGAGAAGCTACTCAGTAGTCGTAATAATATGCTATATGGACAAAAGTATTGGGACACACTTCTTAATAATTGTACTCATGTGCCATGTGGCTGCTTTTCCACAAGATTTTGGAGAGAATATTAAGACGGCACTTCTTCTCTCCAAAATCTTGTGGAAAAATGGCCAAGAACAGCGGATGCTGTTATAACTGCAAACTCCAAATTAAAGCCAGTGAATGTGAATGCAATGCTATTACAGTTTTGTTGTTGCAGTGGTCACACGTCCCAATACTTTTGTCCATCTAGTGTAAGTATTAAAATCAGAAAAGTCATTTTGTGGAACATGTCTGTAATATCTAGATATGGTTTTTGTCACCAGCTAGTGTCATACCAGTGATGCCATTAAAAAGTCCTGGCCCACGATTCTTTTATCAGTGAGGTTCAGTCAGGAATTTGACCAGATCTCAAAACTTTTGTCGCGTCCGAAATTGCATACTACTTGAGTAGGTACTACATTTGAATTTGAACGTACTGCTCTACAGTTAAAACAGTACGTTCTATACAGTATGAATGAGTGTAGTATGAGTGGAATTTGGACATACTACATCCGCTGTGTTGATGTTGTCACATGTTGTGTGTCGTCACAACAGCGCGTTATTTTTTACCGTTACAAAGAGCATTTTCTTTAACCACAATGAACAACGTTTTCCTTAAGGTACTTACACTCGAAAAGTGTAGTTTTCCACCATTTTTCGAATATGACGCCGCCTTATGGGATAGTGCAGTGCCCATCGAATGCTTACTATAGAATTCAGCCAGAAGCAGTAGGTCATCCGTGTACTTCTCGTCTACTGTTTTTCCCATACTATATAGTAGGGAAGTATGCGATTTCAGACGCAGCGTTTGTTTCTGTTGAGACATTAACTTTAGATTGATGTCTTGCTGCATAACGAATCTACACTTCAGCTTCAGATCATGGAATAATGACTGTACATTCTCCTGCAGAACCTTCTGGCAGAGAGCAGAACTCATTGTTCTGTCAATTGTGACAAATTGCCCAGGTCCTCCAGTCCCCACCACCCCACCCCACAGACTGCTGGTGTGAGGCTGTGGAACGCAGTGTTAGCTTTGACTTCCCAAAAGTTGCACATTCAACTCATCAGTCCTCAGGACATTATTCCAAAGGTTGGGGGTCCAAAGGCGAAAGTGTGAGATGGTTCTAGTTTGGCCACCTTTCACACAATATTTCAGGCTCTGATTGTGACCTATAGGCCCACAGCCTTAGAAATCCACATTTTAACTTCACACTGCTCTAAAGTACTATAGATTGGTTGAAAGTGATCAAGTCTGTATGTGTCAAGTCTAATCCATTAAAATGATCAAGTCCATGCGGTTAATTGGCATCCTCTGTGCACACGCCTTCAAATAGAACCCTGGTTCTAATGAAGCAGCATCAGTGAATACATGAGGCGAATGCATCTCACACAGCTTGTGAACTTTTCTCGAGGAAGGACAAGGCGAGGTGGTGGCCGGGGCCCTAAAAGCAAGTCACTCTTGAGTTACCAGATCATTCAAGCGGTAAATTTGATCTTCTGTTGTGTGCTTCTCTCTCGCCCTTGTTTTTGCGGCTCACTCCAAGTGTGCTAATGCAATTTGGACGGCTGCCTCCCTTGTTCTTGCGGCAAGCATCCTATATAACCACATGCCGACACAGCTGTGAGCAGGGCGATGTAATAAAAGCCTAATGTGAACAGCTGGACCGAGGTCCAAGACATAATGAGATGGTGTGTGAGATTCACCACGTTTGCCCTGGTCATGTATGACAGCACCAGTAACCTCCTGAGGCCGACCGGCAGCGCAATTAAACTTTATAGTTGTCCACAGTAATATCCACATAATGCTGGTAAGGCAAGGATCATAATACCAATCTGAAATGGTTCCTCTCCCTCCGGATCCTCACAGCTGTGTTTTCATCCCCAGTGTGCTCTTTGCATTTGGGCAGCAGCATTCGCTAAATTTGCTCCAGCGGTGTTCTACCGCACAAATGTGCTACACGAATGTGGTCCGCGCCGCTGTATGATCTTTTTGCCGATCACACTCAGAAACATGAAAGGAATGCACAAGGAGTATCTTCAGGACAGAAATGGGCTGCAGTGGGTTTGCCTGCGGTGCGGAATGTGATGGGAACCCCTGGGAGTGTCAGGCTACAATTTCAAATGCAACAAGAACGCCTCTCCGCCTGAACGTGCTTCAAGACAATTAAATTGGAATTACAGAAGCAGCGGTCTCGCTAATTTCTGAGAGTCGACCCTCTGCTGCAAGCCACATGCCACCCAGTGGTGATGTTTCACCTTCTCGCAGAAGGTGGTGTGGAGCCTGAGGGGAAAATGGTGGGAGCACAGAGAGATAATTGTAGTCTTATGTTTCTAGTTTCTCCCACTGAAAACACAGGTGAGAGCCCTCAGTGTTTGTGGAGTCTCATATCTTTAAAATGAGCCCAGTAGTATCATCAAACTGCTGTTTAGCTTTAATCACTTTTGGTATTCTTCAGCTTAACCCGCTTGACCCTGGCCCACACCGGTGCTTTTCTAGTGACATGCTTCTCAGAGTGTGAGGCTAGGTTTGGATAATCAATGGTCCTTTTCCCATAAGCTGGTATTAGCCTAGGTGTCTAGCTGATGACATCAGAAAGCACCAGGAATTATTAGAACCACCTGACTCATTCAGATAGCATCTATGTAGCGTAAGCCGGCTCATTCTCGCATTAGCAGGGACAATGCTGCTGAGCACAAGGCAGCAGGAAAGATAACATCTCAGCACATGTTTCCCCCATTAGCTCACCCACCAAGCTCCTACACATTTGTTGATATAAAGTGAAACATTATCTGCCAAAGCTCAAGCTCAAGCTGCAGAACAACACTGTTAATGAAGCCCATTGTTAATGACTGGTGGCACAGTTTTTTTTTTTTTTCATTTTCTTCTCTTTTTGCAACTGTTATTTGTGGCTCACACTTCCAAAAATGTGTCAGACAGCTGTTCATACAGCCCTGTTTTGTTGTAATTACCATAGCAGCAGCTGCTTCCTCCTCCTCTGAATGCTGCTGGAGTCTAAGCTAATCCCAGTAATTAAATGATGTGAAGGGTGCGGGTGTGGATGTGCAGACGCAGTCGCCATTGTGGAAGGGTCGCTGGTGAAAAGGCGAGAAAGGATATGTCTGACTCCAGCACTGCAACGTGAGAGTCCGCGATTCCCACTTCGCAAACGCCGCCATTTATTCCGGAGGATCAGGTTATGGTCATCGTGCCCTTGCGGGAGAGGAGGAAAATCCAATATGGAGATAATAATATAATAATTCTCACTCATCACTCGAGCAAATGTCTGCATATAATAGAGCGGGGGTGGGGGGGTGGCGAGGGAGGGGGCAGGGGGGTGTTGATTTCAGCCCCCAGGGACCTTCAACCTGTCCACAGTTTTATTGTGCTCCAAAACACCTGCACCGGGTAATGAGTGTTCTCCAGGTAATGAGCATTCTCCAGGTTTTAGCGTTCTCCAGGTTATGAGCATTCTCCAGGTTTTAGCGTTCTCCAGGTAATGAGTGTTCTCCAGGTAATGAGCATTCTCCAGGTAATGAGCATTCTCCAGGTAATGAGCATTCTCCAGGTTTTTAGCGTTCT
>JBBPCW010000031.1:16671804-16689872 GCA_037974425.1 Phenacogrammus interruptus
GAGAGAGAGAGACAGAGAGAGAGAGAGACAGAGAGAGAGAGAAAGAGAGATAGCGAGAGACAGAGAGAGAGAGAGAGAGAGAGAGAGAGCGAGAGACACAGAGAGAGAGAGAGAAATGGAATTCTCTGTCTTTCTGTTGCCCAAACCCAGGCAGGGATCATATATGGACCTCAAAATGGATGTTGATGATTACATCCTTCCAAACTTTCCCTGCAATCAGTTACATAGAGAACAGATCTGAGGCCATGATGACGCTCAGGAAAAAGACGCTACTCAAACCTGTAATTGTCAAACAAAAAGCAATGCATTTTTCAATAATGCACCCCCCCACCCCCCATGCACACACACACACATCACCCGGGTGATATGATCCTGTTGTTTTTTTGTAGCTTTGCCCATTTCTTCAGTAAATCTGTAACGGTTTTGTGAGCCATGGCCAAACTGCATCAGCCGTGTGAGTGTATGGCTAAGCAATCAGAACCATGTGGCGTGTGTGATGCAGATCTCTCGGCTGCATGGAGAGCTTATGATATACAGATGGAAGGAGCTGAGATCACAGTCAAATGTCAGGGTATTAAAATAGACACATGAAGCCTTGACAAAGTTATTCCAAACAAACCAGTGGAAGCTACCAGCCCTACGCTTTCACTTCAGCAGAGTAAACTCGGGCGGGGGGGCAGGAGCGAGAGAGGGATAATGTGCTGTGAAAACCAAAACGGATCTCGAAAGAGTGTTCTCTCCAAATCAGCATGTGCTGGGAAATCATGGCTGTAACATATAAAGGGCTCACCACCAGCAGCCTTAGCGTTCCACATGAACTCGGGCGTGTCGGCTTTTCATTAGTTTTCAGGAAAAGTTGACTCAAGACTCTGCATTTGTTTCGACTGTCTCCGGGTCGTTGAGCTCGTAAACGAGTCGGTGGAATTTTCTACTGTTTAAAGACAACACCTTCTCTCCTGCTAACTGAGTCTTTAGGATCATACGGAATGCAGTTGTTGAGGATGTAAAGAGACAGAGAGAGAAGAAAGAACAGCAGGAGACCAAAAGGGCAGAGGACAGCGAGCTGGACGGGGAAATGTCTGTCTTCTTCCAGTAAATGCTCTCATTCATCTGGCATCGAAATTGAGAACACATTTAGCGCAATATTATTGAATGAGTAAGTGACAAGTCCAGACAAATCCAGAGTGCCATGACCCTCCTCAGATCTTTCCTCACACACTGCGCTCCAGCAGAGTGTGTGTGCTGTTATAAACCCAAGCAGTGCTGCTCCGTTAAATGATGTAATGATGTACTGCTGTGATGCTCTGATATTTGATAATGATGTCAAAAAACAGCTCTCACTGCAAACCTGGAAGTTTGAATGTTCTCGTTATTTTGGTCTGCAGGGTCACATGATCTCTGCAAAACATGGCACTGCACTTCATTTAATCAGGCCTGGTACTTCCATTTTATTATTGTACTATCATTGACCTCATGGTTTCAGATGATACCGTTGGAATATGACCAACAATGGTGTTGTTCAAGCTACACTGATTAATTCTTTAGTCATTTACATACTAACTGGCTGAATACACCTTAAAAATAACGAACTGTAGCCAGACAAGAGCGGTTTCTGTTTTAACAAAACAAGGACGATTTGTTTCACCAGCTTAACAAATCTCTTGGTATCTTTGACAGTAATCTTTGATACTATGTAAACACCTTCAAATAATTTACTAAGGTTTTGTGTCGTGTTAGTTTTCCACCAGACTGGGAATGCGCCATGTTCTGTCCTACTGTTGGGGTGAACAGTTTCAATATTAGCTAAATATAGAATGATTTAGAGGAAAAGCTGATCCTACAATTTCAGCCACAATCGTGTAATTAATCTAGAACCGCTTACACCACACAGATTTCAACATCTGATGCTTCGTTAAGGCTATAAAATCTCCACTGTCCCACAGTAACACCCCAGTCGGCACTAGAGGCCGCCATTGGACTAGTAGTTGAGGGTCTTTTATTTTGACACTGGGTGTGGTTTCCCGAAGACTCACAGCTGACCAGGGAACTGATCTTCATCAGGTTCAGGTGTGTTGGGTTCGTCACTGTTTAAATAGAGAGATCTGTGTTCACTCTCTGGTTCTCCCTCCCTTTTCTCCTGGTGTTGGTTCCGTTAGGTTCTGTGTTTTCAGGCCCGTGTGTCTTTTACTTTGTGTTGTGAAGTAAAGAAAAAGCAAAAGAGAACTTGGAAGCCTCCTGCCTGAGAGAGCTCAGCCCCAGTCTGACTCTCAGTCAACTTTTTTCTATTGGCAGCCCTGAACACATTCAACCATCATCATAGAAACCAATTAAATTTAAAAGAAAAAAAACCTTTCTACAACAATTTGGTCCATCATGGGAACAACATGATTTCACCCTACAGTCGTGTTAACCTACTGAAATCTTAACATCTTGCTGTGATCTGCATGCAATAAATCACTAAATGAATGACCAGATTTTCAGCTGGTGAATAAGAAAAGGGGGACAAATAAATAGGTTTGGAGAAAAAAGAGAAATCACACTAAAGGAAAGAGAAAGGGGGAAATTCAGCTCCTGTAGAGAAGATCCATATGGACGTGTCACAGTATCGCCATCAAAGGGCAGAAATTGTAGGCGACTGAAGCTTCAGGCACTGTCTGCTCTGTCTTGTGTCATCAATCATTTTACACCACGTCAGTCGCACAATGGTGTTTTCTGAGGCCGCCGAGGCGTAATTGCGTCTCTGCTATAGGGGCATTAACAATTCACGCTCACTGGCCTCCATTACGCAAGAAGAAAAACGAGAAGCCCCGAATGCGGAGAGGCCTGTTTGTGGTCGGGCTGGAGTGGAACCATGGGCTGTTCTGCATTTCAGCTGAACTCACAGAAATGCATTTGGTTCTTGCCAACAGCCGAGTATTTATACCTTTTATTTATATGTTGGACAACCACAATTATTTCCATCACAGCCCTGAGATGCATGTTTGTTTTTTCATTACTTCATACGTCTGAAGTTAAATCAAAGGCCTGAGAGCTAAACCGCTAAAAAATTCCCTGTCATCATCTGAACTGACGTCCCGCCGTCCAGCGCCCATCTTCACGCCAGCATGGCCAGATTTTCCTCCTTCGGTTCAGACCTTCACTACCGTTTTTTCCTCCTAAAGTAGCGACTGACGACGGCGCCGAGACATCGGCAGAACTTTCTGATTTTTAAAAAAATCTTTTGAATCATTTTCATTTAAAGCATAAAGCTGTTGTTATTTTGGTCAGTGGTTCTCAGAATGTGTCCCTGGAAAAGTCAAATCGTGGCAAGGACAAAGCGCAGTTTGTCACAGTGAAAACCAAATTGGAGCGGGTTTCAAGCTGTGACTGAACTTAAGGGTTTGGCTGCTGATGAAAGGCATCTAAAATGTCTCTTGGCATATTGGATGGTGTACAGGAGGAGGCCACCAGCCAAAGACGGCAGAGGAGGAAGATCTCCCAGCGGCCTTCCCCAGCCACTCCGTGTGCTCTCCAATCACGGGCACGCCGGCTCCTGCCACCTCGGTCAGCCTCTGTTCCTCATATCTCGCTTGACAAGGCACTAAACAATGCTATAGAATATAAATCAGGGCCCTCACAGGAGTAGAATTGCAAACAAATGGGTGTCTGTGCCTGAGAGAAAAAAGTGCTTGATTTCAGTCCATATTGCAGAGGCTGAAGGTGAAAACGCACGGGATGACGCCGTTTAACGTCAGAATGAAGCTGCGAGAGGATGCATGCTTGCTAATGTGGAAAGCTAGCAAACACTACGGGCGTGATGCTGATTACTCTGGGCTGCGCTCGGGGGGCGACAGTCATTAGCATACGCTAACAGTAGCGAGGGCAGCTGCGCCTGGGCAAAGTACTTTAATAAGACGAGTATGAAGGCAAAGACAGGCATGAGTGGCTGCTTCTCAAATTTCGAGACCAAAATAATTGACACAGCGTAAATGAATGCCAGATGAAATTTGTGTTCTGGTTCCTCTCAGGCTCCTGAACAAGCCACTCTGGGCCTTTGAGGAGTACAGCGGTGAAAAACAAAGAGCAACAGAGAAGAATGGAAATTTCATAACAAATGTAGAGCTCTGTTTCTGCTGAGGCCAATATGTGGCCGCCACATACATAACAAACCTAAATCTTCCCAGGAAAGGAGACGGCATGATAAACAGAACAACGGCCTTTTGATGCAGAAAAAAGTGTGTAATATTTCTCCATTCCTGGCTCGTCTCAAACAGAGGAGTGTGTAGGATATAAAACACACTCTCACCTGAGAGGAAAAACCTGCTCTAGTCTTTCAATGTCTCTCATCCACATCTTCAGGTACATTCTCATTTGGGACCGCATTAGATCCTCTCATCTGCCATTCCGGCAACGCTTTTAACCTTGACCCTTTTTTTGCAGACTGCCGCTTCTATCTGATTCTCCTTTGGAGAATTCGCCTCCAACCTTTTCCCACGCAATGCATTAGTGGAATAGAAGCGGCAGCCTTTGGTTCAGAGAGGATGCTTCATATGGGAGGGTGGGAAAAAAAGGAAAAAATAGTGCCAGGTTATAGGAGTGGCAGCTGTCACTATGTATCACTGTTATTTTCCCATAATGCAGCAGCAAATCATCTGAGGACAGAGGACAGGCACGAGAGGCGACTCAGAAGACTCTGTGATTGAAAAGCCTCTCTGTGTTAACACCAAGTAGACAATATAGGAAAAATGTATCACTATTTTAAGTTTCTGCATACTGGGTACAGCTGGATGACATCGATGATCCTGTGTAGACCTCCAGCATGATCTCCTAGCAACAGCAACCTCATACAGCCAAGCCGCCTCCTCAAAAGCTCTTATTAATGAACAATGCAGTTGATCAGGATTCTTTAAGTGCTGTCAATATCTGCAACATGCCCAAAAATATTCTTCCCTAAATAACACAAAGAGGCTCAGAGATACAGGAGGGGGGAGGGGGGCAATTACAGCCTTTTAATGAGTTAAATGACTTCAGCAGGACTTGGTGCCTGCTAGAGCCATCAGGCCTCTGTTGTCCAACCTGCCAGGTTGTTGACCTGGAGCTGATGGTCTCCTTGCCATCAAATGGCTTGAATTTAGATCATGAGGTTATCACCGTCTGCCCCCCGCTGGGACCTGCTGACCCCTGGAGTCCCTGAGTAAGCAGACCGTCCAGACAGATGGACCCTGCAGGACACAGGGCAGCAGGGTCAGGCTGTGGGACATCAGAGAAGAAGGAAAGGTCCATGTGACCTGAACCTGCCCACATTCTCACCATTTGGTTTTGTACTGTTTGTTTTTTCTTCTCTGTTGCCCTTAAATGTGGAAAGCAGAGGGTAAAGTCACTCAGAAGGACGCTGTCTTTGTCCCACACGCTCAGAGAAACAGACACGAGCAAGAAGGAAGAGAAAGATAGGAAGAGACAGAGAGAAAAGAGGCAGAAAGAGAACGAGAGAGCAAGAATGTAAACTAAGAACAAACTGAGAGCCTCTCAGAAAGAGACAAACGGCATTGTCATGAAGTTACAAAATTGGTCTTTTGCCTTGATTCCTGTGTGAAACAGCCAAAAACTTTACATAACAGGCATTTCCACTGCAGCCTGCTCCACTTTTCCCAAGAGCTCATAACAAATAGGTTAGAAACTGCCTCTACTTCCTATGTGCCCTCTCCCAAAAGCTCATTAAGGTCGTGCTTGTGCTTACATGAATGCACAAGCACATCCATTATGTAAAAGATAGATGATGTGTGTCACTATCTGTGCAATGTGGGTAAAAATAAACCCCAGTTCTTCTGAATGCGCAACTTCAGCATCGAGGTATTTTTCATCAGCAGACGACAGCCAAGAGCAAAAATATATGAGGATAATGTCAAAGAACAGCGTTATTCTACCCCCCTCCCCTTAAAAAGCTGTTACTGTTTCACTAATAGGAACCACGGCATTACAGCTGTACACAGATCACACAGACGGCTTTTTAGCAACAAGGAGGAAAACTCCCAGCTACAGTACAGACACTGAGAAGGTAATGCAGGCTTTGGCTTACACGTGATGTAGTAGTCTTTGTTCTTTTTGAACTCCAGACCCATGTAGTTGGGGCTGAATTCCTGAAACTTGATGGTAAATTTGATGTCCTTCTCGGGTTTATTGCAGGTCACCAGCACATACGGGTCCAGGACTGTGCTGCACAACTCCACCTGCTCCTTCTTAACCAGGTACAGCTTGTAGTACTCATACAGATGGGGGGGGTCTGCCTTGGGACAGATTATATCCATCTTGTCTCCAATATCGGGATAGATCGCCAGACCTTTACCACTCTGGAACCTGAGGAAGGAAGGGGATATAATTTAATCCAAGCAGAAATATACTGATGTACACAGAAAAGAAATCAAAACAATTTACTGGTCAGAAATATTAAAGCCCTATTCATGTTCTATACAGAGCATTTCAGTAAAGAGCTGCAGAGATTACCCTGTAGTTTTAATGTGGAAGGAAGTGGTGCAAAGGGGATTTATTCCTCAGGACACTCAATCATTTCCCATGTTGCAGATTTCTCTGTGTCATAACACAATAACCTCCAGGTTTTTTGTTTTGCTTCAAACTAACGTGCTTTACGGCAGCCTGAGGATGTTTCTGCTCAGGTTTAAAAAATGTTGCTGACAATAGCCCTGGACGAGTAAATAATAGAGCTTTTCCTATTTGTCAGGTTTATGTGGGGCGGGGGTGCACTCTGAAGCTGCAATGTTCGTCTGACAGAGAGCAAAAGTCCTGTCTGATATTAAATAGCTGATGTGAGCCGTTCTGATTCGGTACAGACGAGGAGAATGATTGTTGTGGACTTCTGGTGAGCTTAAAATGTCAAGAGGGTTCAGCACTGTCCCAGTTACCAGAGCGATTAACCCAGACAGGCTTAAAGCAGCGGACATCGCTGCGCTTTACTCTACAGGCCATCCTGCACGTAGCCGCACATTTAAAAGCAATATTTAATGTTGATTTAATGAATTAAAAAGTTATCATTTAAGAGGCAAATAGTTTCAAAAGGTGACGATATACAGTGAGAAAGACAGACAGGCAGACAGACAGACAGACGATTAGACAGACAAGCTGGAATGGGGCCCTCATAAACAACTCGCCCCGCACAATCTGTGCTACCATCATTTCGCATTTGTCCAATACATGCAGCCTGGATTTTCTCAAACTGACCCAGATTAATATTGGCCAGCACAAACGTGGCATTCTGAACCCCCCCCACACACACACACACACACACACACGCTCTCCAGCTGTGTGAAATCAAGATGTACAAGAATCAGGATTTTGATTAACTCTCCATGAAAATTACCATTACAGGATTAGGCCTTTCGGCAATCATGGTTCCTTCCCCTTCTAACTGGAATGGGGCCCTTTTAGGAAAAAAAATATTCCCACTGCGAATGATGTGGCAGATATGAGCAATATCCCATCAGGCAGGAATAACTGCTTGCAAATGGAGAACCGTTGGTTCACATCTATTGTCTGGTGCTTAGGGGGCCATTTATTCAAAGAGATAAGAGGAACCAGGCATCCTTTGTCCGAACCTCTCCAGCCATTTGCCTTGTGAGCCCATTTATGCCCAAGAAGACAAGGCCTCAATCTTCTCCTAATTGGATTTACAAGATGCACCAGTGAGGCATAAACAAGTTGCCATGGCAACACTGGGCTTTGTTGCTGACCACCCCACCACCACCACCACCCCCCCCGCGCCTCCCTCTAATATAGCACAAATGCAGTCTTTACTTTTCACTATATTAGAGATAAGCTTTTTCCCACTCAGTAACTGAGCTGAGCACAAAGAGAGAATGAAGACAGATTAAACTCCTTCAGCGTCTTTATTAGAAAGAATGAGGAAAAGTTACTGAACTGACTGCATTTAAAATTCAATTTACAGAACAGCTAGACAAAAGGGACAAACAGCACACGTTACAGGACCCGGAGCTGAAACACGTGGTGATACGTTACCTTCTGATTAATTTTCCAAATAAATGATCTTTTTTCGTCCCTGTGAGTGAGTTCACTGCTCCTGTGTGTCTGGCCTTTCTGAGGTGTTCAGCATAATGAGGTTTTGGCTCAGTTTGAAGGCTGGAAGTGCTGTCACAGATGTGAGTTAACCGGTATAAAAGAAATAGGGCAGCAATTAGTGTTTACCCCGTTTTAATAGCCTTCCACTTGGCAACAGTAATCTCGGTTAGCCTCCAGAATAGGAAGCTAAAGCTAATCTCCGAGCGCGCCGCTCTCCTTCCTCCTGCTCATACACCTTTCTGGAGTTTACAGCTGGAGTTTCAGCTCACTGACATGATCCATATGAGGAATAAGGAGCAAATACAGCACATCTGCTGAACGAAAGCAGGAATGAAAAAGCTTTTTTTTACACTTGTCCAGTTAATCGAAGGCCTTACCCAAGGTCTGTTAATGCCCAGCTGAAGAATGACTGAGGATCAAGAGGCACTGCGTGAGTCTCCAATAACTGGGATATGAGAGAGAGATTTATAAAGAGAGTAACTCCTATTTACTATGTATCAGTCCCTTATAACAAAAAAAAAAAGATTTTCCTTCTGCAAACGTTACACAGCTGGTATTACTCCCCGGCTGTGGCTCATTAAAACAGCAGAGGAATTTGATTTACTAAATTCTATTGTAACATTCAGAAGTTTCAGTCAAAG
The DNA here is from genome assembly GCA_037974425.1 of Phenacogrammus interruptus. NCBI lineage: Eukaryota > Metazoa > Chordata > Actinopteri > Characiformes > Alestidae > Phenacogrammus > Phenacogrammus interruptus. The sequence continues at coordinate 16,680,513 of JBBPCW010000031.1, forward strand.
CCATCTTTGTGTTCAGGAGAACACAGAAAGGATTTTGGTTTATTAAACCAACTGGATGAGAAATCAGGGGTACGGCCTTTAAAGCTCCTTTACATCATCACTTCTGGTGCCTTGTCTTCTCACCTGTTGCCAGTTCTCTGCTGGGGGGCTGGGGGGTATTTTTGGTTGGCAAAGTATTCTGGATCACTTTTAACACACAAAATGATTATTTCACAAGACCTTTATGGATAATCTAATAATCTATTAATCATCTAATAATCTTGCTTAATTTTTGCACCACAATCTGATCTGAGCCCTTTAGAGAACTCACTAACACCAGCTCTGATTCTCTGATAGCATTTTCATAAACACTAATGCAGTTTAGTTAGGATTATGCAACTCTGCCAAATAATAATAAACAAAATCTGTTCTTTTTCATTTTGCACATAATGTGAAATTCAGGATGGATATGTTAAGGTGCCTGGTCTATGTTTCCAAAATTACCTTATTATCTTATAACTGAAATCTGACTAATTGGCTACCAGTGACTTTAATATTCTACACTGAAATCCACTCTGAAGCTCTAGCTTCTGTTGCAGTGGACTGGAAATCTGAAAATAGGTCAGTATATGGTGACAATACTGCTGTGACTTCACATTCTTCCATCATCCGTCTGTTCCTTCTTGGCTTTTCAACGCAAGTGTCTTTAGAACTAAAAGATACATGAGAAAACAGAGCAGTCAACAATAGTTTAGTTTTTAAATACATGCGACTCATCGGTGAAGAGTATATGATTTCTATGACATGTGTAGTGGTGTAACACTCTCGGGCAGAGGAGTCCCTTTAGGGCAGATGAGTCCCTTTAGGGCAGATGACTCTCTATAGGGCAGATGACTCTCTATAGGGCAGATGAGTCCAGCCATGCGTTCACTTCTCTCACACCCATGTGTAAAGTTCAAACACAAACCGGTGGAAAGTTGCACTGCAGACATTACAGACAGAATCCAGGTTAAAAGGGTTAAATGTTGCACACTATAAACTCTTTTGAGCTTTGTGCTGTTCACACTATGCTGTGGTGTGTTCACGTACCACAAAATAGTCACTTTACACTTTTATATGTATTTATATATATATTTGTTTATACAGTAACCCCTCAATCTAACAGATTTTTTCTGAGAACCAAACTGTATTACCTCCACCAGTCCAGCGGTGGCAGTAATACACTGAAAAGTTGTCGACCGCCATAAAAAGAAGAAGAAGCTGCTGCAGCATGTAGCATGACTGCTCCGTGTCTTGTCCTCGTATTTTAGTGTTTTAACCCCCACCCCCATTTTCAACAGTCATCTCAGTTTATTTAGTATTAGTAAGCTGTGTTCTGTCTAAACATGTGGGTTGAACGAGTTATTTCAACCTTTCTTTTGAGTCTTTGCACGCTGCTAATGCTAACCGCTAAAGTTTTCTGATTCTGATTATTTATTTACCCTTTACATTTTCTTTAAGGGTAATGCATTAAACTGAGTTTAGAATGAAATTAAAGTGTTCTTGCAGCAGATTTTGGGTTTATACTATAAAAAAATAGGCATTTTTATTATTATTTTTTTTCCCAACAAAGCGGTTCACTATATGCAGGTGCTCTTGGAACATAACCTCCGCGAAAAGGGGAGGGATTTCTGTCCATATTAATAAATGTATTTAAATATATATGTTTGTCGTCTGTTGATACTGAAACATGGGAAAGAGAAAATTCAAACCTGTTGCTATATTAATTGAAGGTAACTGTAACTCCGTAGGCAACTAACTATGCAACTAAGTAATGATTGTGTAATTATACTAAAATAGCAAAACTGTTCTAATAGTAAGGGTTAGACGTATTTCAAATCCACTTGAACGAAAGTATTTGGACAAATCTTCACAGCAAATGACATTGTGTCTTTTGTCTGAAACAGATGATGGAGGGGGGGTAGTGTTAAAAAATCTCGCTGTGAGAACCCGGTGCTTAGCTCTCCACACTTCCCTTCAGACATTCCAAGAAAGAATACAGGCACATGATTTGCACCCCCACCACTCCAGCATAGCACCAAACACCCCTCCGCTACAAAAGGACGGTGGGGTGCTGGAATAGGCGACAGAGCCAGACTAGGCCTGCCCCTGCTCCTCAATCGTCGCCATTCATATCTCCCTGCGCAAGCCCCTTGTTGGCAATGAGGTACGGCGAGATCCAGATCCTGTTTTGTTAGTCTACAGAACTCCTGGCACAGCCGTCTGCTCTGCTAAATGAGAAAGGACCTGTGAGGCCAAGCAAATTGATTTCTCTGACAGAAAAACAACCTGAACAGAACAAATATCAATTCAACTCATGTGGTTCCAGATTTCCCCACTTTTAGTTAAACATTTAGTGCAAAAAGTTTAATTGTATTCACACATTCATTCAGTTCCATTCTAGCATCTGTTCGAGTGTCAAATATTAAAACAAAAGTAAAAAGGTTTGTCTCCATACACTAGAGCCTTGTTTAAAAGAATTGCTCAGGCAGGATGCTTTAAGTTAAACAGTGATCTGATTATCTGCTCTGAATGTGAGCCATTGTAGATTAATGCTTAGGGCCTGTTTTGAGCATTTATCTGCACCATTTTCCAAAATCTGCCAGAGAACCAGCTCAGCTCCATGATCAGTTCTTGTCTTTGCTGTAGGAGAAGGTAAATGAGAACAGCATGTTCACATTTTTTGTCAATCTATGCAGTAGGCTGAAGTCTAAACAACACAAAAGAGCACGCCAACGCCTGAGAGTCCGTGGGATCTCGTGTGTGTTTTGGGAGCAAAAGCAGACTCTGTTTGAAAAAGCCATTCTGTGCCCCCCGGATTACTGAGGCACTCAGCGTGTCACGGCGAGAGTATTAGGCAGCATGGATCTACATTCGCAACTGCTTTAAAGCAGATTACGGACGATGCAGTTATTTCCTCGCAGCTTCATCTTTCCCTACTTACCGGCCTCTTTTCCAGCTTCAGTGAAAGGAGGGAAAAAGCCTTGCTGTATTTCTCAGCACATGTTGAAAGCTGCACTTTCACACACTGAAAGCTAAGCTTTCGTACTCAAAAAGCTGAGATTGCAAAGAAAAGTGGTAAGAATGGATAAAAATAAGCTACGCAGGCCCTGTAGTATAAACTTTATTCCTGTAATGTTACTCATGACACAGCCTTTTGGGCCATTTGTATCAGTATCTCAACGACATTCACGGAATTCTTTCTATTTAGCTCCCTTTTGCAGTAAGATAGCAGATATTGGTACTGCGTTAGGAAACAAAGATCTGGTGAAATGTTTCACACTGCAGACCAATGAGGTAACAAAAGTTCACTCACTGTGTTTCAAGGAGCCATCGTTGTTACACACTGGTGGTAATCAGAGTGATTAACACACAGATTAGCCATAACACTAAAGGGCTAGAAGATACTAAACAGCAAGTTCTTGAAGTTGATGTGTTGAAAGTAGGAAAACCAGGCAGGCAGAAGGATCTGAGAGACTTTGACATGCAACAAACTGTGTCTTGGTTAGAGCATCTTCAAAACAGCGTGTTTTGTGGGGTGTTCCCTGTCTGCAGTGGTTAGTACTTACTAAAAGTGGTCCAAGAAACAAGAGTCGGTTGTGGGCACTCAGGGCTCACTGATGCATGTGGAGAATGAATTCTGCCCTGTCTGTTCTGAGACTGTTACACAAACGGCAGGAAAAACATCGATGGCTAGGGCTCTCAGAACAGACAGGGACAGAGATCAGGACAAGAGTGTCCAGCATAAAAGCCTCAGAAAGTGCCTAAAATGGGAATCAGAACTTCACCATAGGGCAGTGTAAGAAGGTCTGGTCTGATTAATCACATTTTCTTTTATCGTGTGGATGACTGGGCTGGCTGGTTATCCTGAAGAAGAAACGACACCAGAACACTCTGGGAAGAAAGCAATGGTGGCATTTATGCTGCACACCAAGTTCCTCCTTCCTGGCCACGGTATTCCCTAATGGCAGCAACCTTTTTCAGCAGGATAACGAACACTCACACACTGCAAAACTTTGTTGGAGCATGACAAAAACTTTGAGGTGTTTACTTGGCCTAAAGTTTCACAGATCACAGCCCAATCAAGCATCTGTGAGATGTGCTGGACAAACCAGCTTGATCCGTGGACGTCCCACCTCACAACTTTCTAAAGGAGCGATGTCTGGCTGCCAGATACCACAGCATGCCATCAAAGGTCTTGTGGAGTTCATGGTGGCATGAAAGGAACCGACATATTATTGGGCAGTTGGGTGTTTTCTTCTGATCGTAGGTTTGAAATCAGGTTTAAAATAGTTGCATAAACAAAAATGACACTAATTGTAATTATATATGACACCTAATGGTCGGCTAAAGGTTTATGAAGGCCTTGTCATTTTTGTACAAAAAAAAATACAACAATTTTTCTTTTCAGAAAAGGCGAGAGTCCAGTATCAAAGCCGCAACATCTGCGTGTGTGAGTTTCCAGAAGTGTTGGAGGGAGCAGGGAGCAGGTAATGAACCCTAACTGCCCCGTCAGAACCTTCTGCTTGACCTCCTGTCTAAACCGTGCAAGATATCGGACAGGAATGAAGATGTCAGCGACAAGCAGACAAGATGAATATTCCCCCAACACATAATTCACAGCTTCATGAGGCTTTGTGAGTGTGAAATGTCGCACCCGCCACAAACAGACGATCTGTTCGATCAGTGGAAGAGGGTGGAATGCAGAGCAAATCAGATTCAGCGTGACCAATTTGAACATTCACAAACTGACAGCACCACACATTTCCTCAATCACTATCACATGAAAATCCCTCAGTTGCCTCCACCACCAGAAGACAAATGGCAGATTGAGTTGCAGCAGATGTGATGGCCACAGTGCTCTCAGGGCGGGAGGAAAGTAAGCCCCACTGTCTGCAGCAGTGATTGCTCCATGTCCCCGGTATCAGCTGGCACCGCTAGGAACTATCAGCTTGCCTTAAGTTCGCTTAAATTTTCCTTCTTATTTGCCAAGTTTTGTGGAGAGGGAGATATTATAGATCGGAGAAGAATGTGGGTCACTTTTGGGCGGGATTTTCGGACGTACACTCAAGCCGACTCATGAACCCGAGACACAGAGGACCCTTTCTTCCCCCTCCGTGCTCCTCTAGCCCGAGTGGCCACGGCCGGGCCAGCTGCCTTCCATCATGGAAGAAAACACAACCACAGATGGACTCTTCATGGTCTGTAAAGATCCCTGCTGCAGGCGAGGCGCTCTCGGTGGCCAAGCTGGACCCGCGCGAGCCAAAAAGCACTCGGCGTCAAAAAGCCGTCGAATGCCAGAGAGCTCTCGGGGATGATGGTCCTTGACTGGATTCCCCTGGCCCCCAGAATTGGACGGTGATGCACATTCTAATAAGAGCAATATCGTGCTGAGGAGGAAGCTGAGCGCAGGAGAGAATTGCTCCACATCCCCGCGGACCTCAACAAGCCCCATTCTTCTTCTGACTGACAGAAAGTAAAAAAAAACAAGGAAAAATGAAAAATGTCAGGGTGGGACTACTGTGTAAGAAAAACAGGGTTAGCAAAAGAACAGGCCCTGTCAGTCCACACATAAACAACTGATGTTTCAGTACGTCCTGCTTCAACTTCACCTTTCAGCCGCTGAGATGAAGATCTTCTGGTTTCCAGCTACTGGAGTGCGCAACATGTGCAACAGATTTTTATTTAGCAGGTGTTAATATAATAGTACTGGCTGTAAAAACCAGCACACTGGAGACATACCAAAACTGCCTGAGAACAAAAGAAAGGAAGATGAGGCGGGAGGGAAGGGGGGCAATTAATCTTTTGGGGGAAATCTCAGCTTTGACACTTATAATTCAATCTTTTTTGTAAAGACAAAGTAAAAGATAGCATGTCCGAAAGCTCAGATCACTACTATTGTTCATGTGTCAAAGTGCGAGACAAAGCCATTGGAGAGTGAGGGCGAGAGACCATAGGCCCCAGTGTTTATCATGTATCTCTGTGCCAAAGGGCTCACAACATTAATTATACTCCTTCTATTGTAAGGACCAGGATAGGATTGATGGTAGAGGGCATCTAGTCCATATAATGGTGCGACAGGCCAAGGGAAGTTGGTCATGTGCTTCTGCTGCCTTGCAATTCTGAGGCAACAGCGGAAAAAAAGAACAGCAAACTGGTTTATCTCCATCTATTGTGTTTTCTTGTACAAGTAACAAGTAAAAATCCTGTACAAGTAAAAATAGCTAATAAGCCACAGGGCCGGCTTTCCCAGGAAACAAAATTCGAGCAAAGCCATGAGAGTGAATCTAGCTGTCGTGACAAATTACTGGAAACCATTAATTAAAGCGCGAGCCCACGATAAAAGCAAAAGGACAGCAGAGCCTGCAAGTTAAGATGTTGCATCCCGACACAAACACATGGTTTTAGACTCAACTGGCTTCTGAGATGAAAACCAGTCCAAAGCATCTTTTTTTCATTTGCAGCTAATGAATATTTAACATTGTCCAAAATGGCTGGGTCCTATGCTAAGCTCATTTTAGCAACATCCCACTTTCTCAACCCAGCCCTGGAACGTGATTAAACAGATCCACTGGTGCAGCACTTTTTTTTTTTACTCTCTCTTTGCAATCACCACCAGTTCCCACAAGCATGTTCTAGCTAGCAATAAAGTGTTTCTTCGGAACACGGATGACCTTCGGGGAAATTCCCATGCGGAGAAGAACAAACGCCGATAGCCAGAAAAAAAGTCTGGCATTTGATGGATTTAGTGAAAAGAGGAACCACAGATTCTTCGGCAGAAATCTGTTTGTTTTAAGGCTGTTGTGCTCCGACAGCGTCTGGTTTCGCGTGTCGTCACTCAAACTTGGTACAAGTAAGTATGAGGACACTCCGGAACTACTGACCATGTAAACGTGGGCAGGTCGAGTGTGAACTGTGTGCATTACATGTGTGAAGATTTCCCTACTAAGTGTTTTTAAAGTAAAATATCAGTGGGTTACCACGTGTCTCCCAATGCAGCCTGAAGTAATAAATTCATATCTTTAGGATTTTATTTAAATCTCTCAAACAGTACAGAAGAGAGTGAGAATGCTTGACGTTTTTACAGCACACGGTAAATCCTGCATATCTTCTCGTCTCACACGCCTGGTCTAGCCTTTCATTATGATGAAGCATGTTTAATATTGTTCAGCCACATTATTCTACAGTGAATACTTGAGATGATTGAGGGTGCTCTAAATTTAGTGAGTGATCCAGCTGTCTCCTGCACCGAGCCGCACTCTTCGCCAATGGCAAAGCCGCACCTCCGCACACAATGAGCACGGCGGACCCAGACAAAGGGCCACAAATATATGGGGCATTTATGATGTACAGCCCCACAATTTGACAAGCTTGAGAGGCCAACTGTGAAGGCTCATCTCTCTAATGGTGGGCTTTGATTTGCCTGATTGTCTGCAATGTTGCACACACAATAAAAGAAAGACAGAAAAAAAAGGGTAAATTTGCAATTCTAATCGCTCCCTCAACAAGTCCGGACAGCCAAGAAACAGCCAGCGTTCTCCTCTGGGATATCATTTGCCTGACTAGAAAATAATGACACACAATCATTGCCATGGATACCATGCAATATCCCAAAAGGAAAGAATGGCGAGGATATTAATACACAAGCTCAGAGGACAAAATGAATTAGTGTGGAGATTAGGCTGATACGAGGTTAATGAGTCTTCCAGCTTTTCTGAGAGAGCTCATATTTCCCTACAACCCTGCAGCTCCCAGTCCAACACCTGGTGCTGAGCATGTTTCAGCAAGTCCCCCCTTCATTTCCAACTCAGCACCAGCCTAAAGCGCATGGAACGGACAACTGGGCCGCTCTCGGAGGAATACTCCGTCAAATAATTAATTAATTAAGAAGATTACCGGTAAAACCGGTGACAAACTCAATTTCACTGGGTATATGACGGGGATAAATTTTATGCAAGGCCATCTGTTATATTCTCCTCTCTGCTTCCCTCTTTATATGCAGGTTCTGATGATTTGGCCTGAAAATATAAGTGATGCAAAACTGACAATAAAAGTCAGACTTTTCTTCCACATCACAAGCCTGCAGCAACGAATAGCCATCACGAAGATTAATATACGTTTATTTTACTAAAACGTCATCTCGCATTTCCTCCACTAGACACTTAATATTTCAGGAGACAGCAAAATGATTTCATCAATCCTGAAACGTTTATAAGGAGAGTTTAATTGATGTGAACCCCCCCCGCCCCTCTCCCCAATGCAGCAGAATTAGAAAGAAACAATAAATGGTGATGCTGCCTGCCATAATAAGACCCCTGCAGCCACAGCCGTGTTTATAATGTGGAAACAGGGCTCCAGATTACCAGAGAAAGGGTTTCCGTCTCACTGTTCATACAACATTAGAATATTATCATGTCATCAATTGTGTCTCACATTCTGTTTTGTACTGAAGTCATTTTATTTGCTTTTTATGTTCTTTACTGATAGGTTGACATGAGGAAATCTAGCAAATCTAGGCATTAAGGAATCCGAAAGGTATTTTTGCTGGGGGAGGAGGGGTTGGGGTTATATTACTCACCTAAAGCTTTTTGAATACGGCGCCGGCTTCTGATTTGTCACAAATAAGATCCGACTTTTCTGACTGATAGACAGAGCTGTTATCAATGAGAACTGTCAGCAAAAACATGAACCAATTTGTTCTTTCTCTTTGTCCTAAGTCTCAGATAATGAGTATTTAATGAGTGCTTCAGTTATTACCGCTGAATGCTAAATGTCTCCAAAGCCCAGAAAAGCAGAATTCCAATTATTCCTCAGAGGAAAGACACAGACAGAATAATGCATAACGAAGGAAGCATATTTGAGCAATTCTGCCATAATTCGACTTTCCAAACTTAACACGGCCGTGGAGAGAACAGGAGGGACTCCGCTGGGCCAGTAACTGTGTTTGGCAGAAAACGGATCCAAGAGGCATGTCTGACTAAACACTGAGCGCCGCGGTTCCATGACTGCACTGACGTTTCGGAGGGAGCTTTTCCGAAGAACAGTCCAGGAGTCCATACTTCTCTATCTCTGCATGATAATTTAATGGTAGCACACACTGGAATCAGCCACAGGATGCTGGTGCAGGCCATGTCTCTCAGGTGCAGTATTTTCGTTTATGGCGGTAAAGAGGTTCCGCTGCCTGCTGAACTGCCATAAATCCGGAGAAACTGATTAAAAGTACCTTCAGATTCATACATTCATTTTTAGATGCAGAATAATTATATACACTACCGGTCAAAAGTTTTAGAACACCCCATTTTTTCTGTTTGTATTGAAATTCAAGCGGTTCAGTGTCTCAAT
>JBBPCW010000031.1:16706126-16716479 GCA_037974425.1 Phenacogrammus interruptus
AATGGTAGCAATGATAGTAACGGTAGTAATGGTAGCAATGGTAGTAATAGTCGTAATGGTAGTAACGGTAGTAATGGTAGCAATGGTAGTAATAGTCATAATGGTAGCAATGTTAGTAATGGTAGTAATAGTAGAAATGGTAGTAATGGTAGCAATGGTAGCAATGGTAGTAATTGTAGTAATAGTAGCAATGGTAGTAATAGTAGCAATGGTAGTAATAGTAGCAATGATAGTAACGGTAGTAATGGTAGCAATGGTAGTAATAGTAGCAATGGTAGTAATAGTAGCAATGGTAGCAATGGTAGCAATGATAGTAATGGTAGTAATGGTAGCAATGGTAGTAATAGTCGTAATGGTAGCAATGGTAGTAATTGTAGTAATGGTATTAATAGTAGTAATGGTAGTAATGGTAATAGGATGGTAGTAATTAGTGGTCACCAGTGAACCTGATGATCAAGTTGTAGGTTCGAACACCACTTTCCACCCCTGTGTCCTTAACCTCAGTTGCTCCAGGTTTCCTTACTTCTAAAAAGAACATACTCTGCATTAACTTTACCTTAATTTACCCCTGAAAATACACCAAACCTCTTCATTTGAATTAAGTGGCCATTCATTTGTGAAACCAACCCCTTAATTTTACCTTAAAATTAGATTTAAGGCATGAGTGTAAAACTCCTTAATCTTAAATTTAAGGCATTATATCAGGAGGCTTTATTATTTAAAGGGCATATTTGAAAAAGTAAGGGGAATATTCAGCAGTTTTACCCCTTAATCTCCATAATCTCTGCACTTTTCCCCTTAATGATCCTTAATTCCCTGTGTGAAAAAGTAAGGTAAAAAATAAGCTAATGTTAAGCGGTAAAATTGGTTTCATAGTGATGAAAATTTTGCATAATTTTGCACAGTCCATAACTTCCCAACACAGTCTGAATGTAGGTAGACAGCGGTAAAACTAGAATAGTGTGTTAAGTGTTGTGGGGGTCGGGGGATGGTTCAGATTTCTCTCCCAGTCTCAGCTCTGGACAACTTTTTAAGCTCTGGACAGCTTTTTAATAGTTTGTGTGTTATGTCGCCCCCTAGGGTTCAATGTGTATTTGATTAACATTGTTAAAAGAAAAGTGCAGCATACCAAGGCCAAGCACGGGTTGAATTTGAGAGCCAAAAATTGTGTAAATATAGATTAGGACAGCATTTTATCCACATTATCACACAGTCCTGCTTTATTACAGATTTACACCTGACAGGACTTAATTAGTAACATAAAAGCTTCTTAATAAAATAGTGTACTTTACGCAGGACAGCTGGTTGGAACCTAGCTGATGGTGGTTTTACTCATTTATTTGATATTTTTTCAATCTTGGCAAAGAGTAACAACAAAAAAAAAAACTGTGATATTGAATGCAACAAAAAAGGAACCCATAAGTTCTTTAAATAACAAACAGAAATCCATAAATAATAGATCTGACACCACCCAAACAGTGTTTTGAGTCGTTTGCACTTAGAATCTATAATCATTCCATGTCTTTCCCATACAGAGGAAAACTAACAATTACTTGTTTTCCCAAATTAATCAGTTAACTGTACATTTTCTAGATGTTTTATTAACACTCCAGTCCATAATATATACATATATATATATATATATATATTTACACTGAGCTAATACAACTTTTTGACCTCTTAGTATTTCCATCCTGACTACCTTCTGATGAGGCACAGCAGAGAAGAGTAAATCAGATAATCTAATTGAACATTTAGATAGAGGGCCTTGCAGGTGCAGTGCCAAAAAGGTGTAGTCTGCTGAATTCTCAGGCTGTAAATGGCTGTGTAAAAATGAATTATGACTGTGTTTCAACATAAACACAAGTGTTTGAGTGGACTTTAGGGAATATACAGTCTCTAAAACATAAACTGAATGTTTGTTAAAGTGTTTGTTTGCTGAAGTGCATTTAGAGATGCTATTATAAAAGAGACAGACTTTAAAAAGAGATGAACCGGATCTCTGTAGCTGCACGAACATCTGATGAAACATATTGCTGTTAACACTAAAAAGTCTGCAGTCATTCAGGTGGAAACCAAATGGGATTAGGCTGTAGATGTTCTGGAGCAGATGGGAAGGGTCAGTCTGGGTAAGTCTTTTGTAGCTTCTGTCTTGGAACAGATTTACCTTCAAAAAATCATCTGTGTTTTCTGTCCAACTCTGTAGACGTGGTTGGAACGACTTACAACAACAAATAACACGGTTCTGCTTCGCTGTAGAATCCAATCGATTAGTGTCTGTATGAGAGGAGGAGGGCTGAGGGCTCTGAGGTGCTTTCTGGTTCGGCCTTTGTGTGCCTGGTATTGTCAGGATGGCAACAGATGACTGAGAGCTTCGAGTGCCAAGAATCCGCATCAACAGGCCCCTCGCCACAGGGGGGCATGCAGCGTTGCCATGGCAGCCACAAACATTGCCTGCAGTGAGGCTGACAGTGTCCCCACAGATCAGCGACAGCGATACCTGATCTGCCGCGGGCCAGAAGGAGGCTCACGGTCCCTGATTAGTTTCACAGCTGCGCCGCTCCTCCAGGGCCAACACACCCCACGACAGCAGAGGAATCACTACCGTCTCTCTGGAGAACGTCCCTGAAGGTGCTGCCTCGCTCGACAACTTCCTGTGACTTATTGCACAGTGTTTGTCAAAGACGCTGCCACGCTGCTGCCAAAACACTTAACATGGTTCTCTCAGTCTCTCCCAGCAGCTCACAGTAGAAATGAGCCACGTTGCGTCTGCACTCCTGTATAAGGTTGATCTGGTGCTGTTTGAGTAAATGTGGCTAATCCCGGAGGGCAGAATGATTCTCAAGTATCCTTACAGTCAGCACCGATCCTCGGGGCCAGATTGATTTAGCACACACACGTAATTCGTACGGAACACGATAGCAGATGGGGGGGGGGGGGGGTAATAGCTAGATATGGAGTTCAGATATTGGGTCTAACGTTGCTGTATCAGCAAAAGGAGCTGCATCAACCACTCCCCTGAATCACACCTCACACCTCTGGAGTGCTGCTGAACTCCATGTTCCAAACAGAATGGAGGGGGAGATCTGCATTAACATATTCAAATATTAGCTGTTACCCAACATCTTTCCTCACAGGCACATTTGCAATTTACCACAAACATCTCCTTAGTCACGAGAGGTTACGTTTGCGAAGGTGAATCAGTAAATATGTTTGCTTCAAACGCACAGAGTTAGCAATTCATGAGCTTGCTCACTTTACCGACACAATGAGTGTTTTTTGAACAGGCATGTAACAGGATCCCCGGTGGTTTGCCACTTTCAGAAGGCACTAAATACATCTACTTTGATGCTAAAGTTTGTCCTCTAAAAAGGAGCTTAGTCCCATTCCGTGCCAGGCAACACTCAACATGTTGGTCACGAACTGCAAAGGCCTCCAACATTTGAAAGAGTTATCATTGCAGAAGTGCAACCATAGATTAACTCTAAAGTAATCTAAAATTAGACGCGTCCCTTCCTCCAGAGTTTGGTTCCAACACGCATCTACTCACCAGATAGTGCTGTCAGAGGCCTCAGGAGGATATGATTAGAAGCCAGGCATGGTTTGCTAAACATGACAGAAAAGTTTATTTCCAGGAACAAGGTTGTTTTAGTCTAAACGTTAAATATTTCTGCGTGATTCAGTGCTGGTGAACCAAGAAGCACGTCTACAACTCTATGGTTAAAATAGCTGCTCAGTTTGCTTTGCATTACAGTGAACTTCTATGTATTTTCTGAGATCTATGTAATATTGATTCTGAAATTTGAATGATTCTTCCAAGAATATGAAAACAATTCTTCGGAGGCATAAGAAAACATATTTTTAACTGTTTTATGTATTAACGTTTGTATGAGTTTGCTTTTAGAGGCACTAAATGCTTCAGATGTCAACACTATTATGAGCAAATCTGTCGGAATAAGTTACTTGGAGTGGTTCGGTGTAGAACAATTCACAAACCACTCTAAATTGCTTTGTTTACATCATAATTATAAAGATTTAATCTGGCTGATTCTCCATATCTCAGAAGGCACTGCTATAATCAGCCTTTAAGAAAAACACACTATTCAAGCAAAACTCTGGTCATCTTCTTCTAAGGCTAGTTCTCTTAGACTCAGACTATTTAATGCTTTACTGAAGATACTAAGCACATCACAAATATCATTAATAAGTGAAAGATTTCCAGTTTGTTAACTTAAGAAGAGGTTTTCTTCAAAGCAGCTCTATAGTTGAATTATTCCTATGTAATTGATAGGATTTCTTCCCAATGTTGCTGAAGAACAAATCCATCGTGACCCTGAACGTTCCTTCTTGACCATCATCACTGCTGAGTTAAATTCAGATTATGTCAAAAATCTATTAATAGTGCTTAGCAAGTCAGTCTATGAGATAAAGGTCCTTGCTTCACCAAAGGTCATGGTGGTAATATGGCTGCTACAGCCAATGGTTTTACAAGAAAATAATCTGCCAGATGAAGCAGTTACTCTATATCACCTTCATGTAAATTATACCCAGACACTCAACCTCCAGAAGACGCTAAATTACATTCAAATATCCAAGAGCAGCCGAGTGTTGGACAGTAAGTGGCAATAATCCGGTAAGTGCAGTGAGTAGCTGGGTGAACACTTCTCAGGGACTCGGCCTCATGAGAACTATTTCATTGTGAGCTGATGAAAAGAGGAGCCCAGGTATACTTAGTTACCGATGAGGCGCTCTCGAGGTCAAGTGGTCTCAGACAGCCTTATCTACAGAAGAGGATTAGCCCACGGGTGAAACATGCGTAATGTGTAACTCTAAAAGGAATCAATGTCTCTCACTCATTTACTGCTTGGAAAGCGATGCCAGTGTAAACAGCAGATACCCTTTGGCTGAAAAGCAAGGTCAGATTGCATTCATGTGTTTTCAAAAGTATTTCACTGAAAAGCCGTGTTACTGTGTTCAGTGCAGAACTCAGATCGCTGGGAGATTCGCTATACACAGTGAAATGACCGAAAAGGCCTTGCAGAAATTTTCAAGCTTCATTGGCCTTATTAGTGTCCAGACCACTTCCTTCGCTGGGCTCTGATTCATGCAGGCTGCAGGAAATTTTCCTGACAAAAAAAAGCCCATCCAGCACCACCGCCCCCCTGCCGCCACCGAAAATATCTCGCCTGAAGCTGGTCTGGGGATGGACCCACTTTGTGTCTCATTATCTCCTGTGACTATGTCCCCATTCTCTTTCACAAATTGTACATTAATGTAGACAACAGACACACAGAGGGTGGCATTGTCTCCACAGGAAACAGTGAACACTGTAATTATGTTGTGTGCCATAAAACTGGAGGGTTCTGATATGAACACGATCCTTCTTTCATTCGAGAGGAGAGTCTGTGAACGATGAAAAAACGGCAGCAGCTCACAGCTGATCCGTCACTTACACTGATCTCAAGAACGTTCAGGCTCACGCAAATTCTGTTCAGCTTGTTTACTCGCCTGATGCGCCTGGAAGGGTTGGGTCTCCCTGTCGGCGGCTGGGCAGAAGGATTTCTGTCCATATTAATGGAATTACAAGCATATGTTAGCTGTGCCCATTCTTCCGAGCAACTTGTCTGTCAAACATTAGGTCAAACACTGCTTTGAGATGGCGAGTGAAAATGGCTGATTGTGCGGGCATTGGGCCCAGCCTCCTCCGAGAGGGGTAAAAAAGAACGGGCCAAAGAAAGGAAGGGGATTAGGCAACGACAAAAGCCGGTGGCTTAATCCAGTTTAATTAAGGCGCGCTCGTTTCATGTGTGATTGACAGGACCTGCAGAAGTGTCTCCTTTCTCATCGGCTCCGCGGCTCTCTCTGTGTGAATGCTAATGAAATATACACTTCAGCATAAGTGCTCTGCCCCAGCCGCGCCATAATGATGGGAAGAGATGTGAGCGCCCCCTCCTCCTCTTTTTCCTTTCTTTTTTTTTAGATGTCTGCAGCCGTTCACTGGAAGAGACAAAAGATGTGAATGGAGACTTCAAAGCTGCCCGTGAAAGGCTTTTTGGATAGAAGGAAAAAGAGACGCCCCAAAGAACTCTGATGTGGCTCCTCCGTCCCCCTGTTTGTCCCTCAGCATGTCCCTGCTGGGTTTTTGTGGGCTTGGGTGGTGGCTTCAAATTAGAGATGCGTCTCATAATATAATTGGACCAGAGCATCTGAATTATGACTCGCTTCCTCCGGGTGTTTTTTTTCCCTCTTTATTGTCCTTTTCTGCTTTCTTGTCAAACAGAGGTTAGGATGTGGTACAGAAATTTATATGCCCACATTAAATTGCGATGAGAGAATTCACACAGAGGAATGGAGCATTGTCACACCAACACATTCACGCAGTGTGACTCATTTGCAAGACTCAGCTTGGTAAATAAGTGGGAAGAGGCATTAAAACTAGCGAGTGTCTGCTTGTGTTCCGCTAAGTTGTTTGTCACAGAAGGGCCAGCGTTTAAAATAATGCAGGATCATATTAATACCTGCCTCAGTGGTTCAGAAGTTTTAAACCTGCTGTTCTCATTGAGCTAAATGGCTCTTCTCCTGCATCCTGGGAACCCCCTTACCACCCCCCACCACCCATAGAAAAGAGCTGAGGACCTCCCAGCATTCTTTGTGGCTGCTTTCTTCGGCATGTCTTGCCTCATTTGCTTTCACAAGGCCCCTCAACATTCAGTCTAATCCTTTGTTTTATGAAACCCTTTAAAAATCACACATTTTTGACCGACAAAGAAGATAATCATGCCACGTCTAACATACACCAACTATTTTAGTTTTGCTGTGAAATATTTCAAACCGACAGTCATTTGAATTCCAGCTCAAAATGGAGAATGTGTTTTCTGCACAGCTACCTGTTCACATGATCACATGACGTCTGCGTTCTTGCCCGGATGACCGTCTGGCCGGACTTTACCTGTCACACTTTTTTAATTTTATACATGAATTCACCCTCACATTCCTCTGCGTACGCCACAGAAAGAGGCTTCTAAAGACAGACAGTGACATTTCCACAATCAGGAAGTGTATCCCACTGAGCAGCAGAACTGAAGTAATTCCTATAGTGGTGCTCTGGGTTCTCAGGCCTAATTGGGTTCCTCCCCTCAGAAAGAACACTATTCTCTTTGTGGGAAAGGTTTTCAAACTTACACTGCGCTCATTCAAAAAGAAATGAGTTATTTATTGAATGAGAGTCAAGGTTTCAGCAGATGGCCCAAATGGGCAAAACGTTTATGCTTCTGTGTACATCGGCGTCCTGTGACTTGCTCATCTTTTTCATTGAAATCAAGGCAAATGAGTTCTTGAGAAGCTGTAAAGGTCATTTTGTAGATCAATATATACTGCAGCATACATCTGTGCATTTGAAAAATGTTTGCAATGAATGCAGTTTTTCTTTGCGAGTGTTTGTACCTCTATGTGTGGCGGTAGGCGACTAGATTCATTGTGTTTAGCCACTGTCTATTGGTTAAGTGATAATCAATTAATCTTTTATTTTATTTTCCTTTAATCACTCATAACAGCTTTGGAGGGGGAGAGGAAACCTCAGCCTTTGGTCCTGCACAAATCCTTTTATTCACCATTTTTCTCTGCCTAAGATCAGCTCGCTCCTCAGAAGTACGGATCATGGAAGAACCTCCTCTGATTCCTTGAAAATCCTTTCAGAACTTCAGAGAAAAAGTGTGAAAGCGAAGAACTTTTTAAAACAGTCGGCAAAGTAAAGGTTCTATATCAATTAAAGGTTACCAGAAATCAAAGTCGGGATCCATTAAGAGTCTTTAGAGTGTTTTAGAATGTTTAATCATTGATGGACATGAAAAGGGAAGGAGTTGTTAGAGCTTCTCTGTCATGAGTTCGGTGAAAAATGTGAGACTCCCGGGTCTGAGGTCAGGGCTGCTCTGAAGGCAAGTGGCTCTGATTATGTCTGAAAGTGGGGCTGAGCTCTGCTATCTGACCTTCTTCTCCCAGCTCCTCTGCTGTCATGTCTCAGTTACCAGCCCTTAAGCCGCTGGATTAAAGTGTCACTGACGCTGACAGTGTTTGTGCTGCTTCTCAGATGACACCGGGCTCCGATCGGGAACAAAGCAGCGCGGGCTGCTCCCGCCACAGTCAGAGTTATTAAACCTGTTTACACAGATCAGCACAAAAAGCCAGTGGACGTTCGCCAGATCAACCTGGCCATGCTGGAGAGGAACAGGAAAGGAAGCCGTGTTTATTTAGGATCAGGCAATCTTAAAATCATAATGAGAGACATAATCGTGACAAAGTTGCTCCGAACATGACAGTGTTTGTGGACAAGAGGCGAATTCAGTCACATCTCCGATGGACTTAGTGTCTGATCTCACTGAATTAAATAAATGATCAGATGTAGATCAGATATACCGTCTGTTAGCAGAGATAATGATTACACAGTTTGTATCACTTTCATTTTAGCTCTCATTTGGAAATCTCAGAGAGAATCTAAATTTATGATCACATGATGTACATGCGGCTGTTCATCTGGCCTTTCATGTGTGAAGCAGTGTCTGCGTTTGTGTTGCCATTTATAATAAAAATCATCACTTTGACAGTGATTTAATTTATTTAATTTAATGTAAGACGAGTTATTTAATGTAAGTTTGAACATACATGGACAAATCTGCAAAACAGTTTTTTATAATTTATTATTATTATTATTATTATTATTATTATTATTATTATTATTATTATTATTATTATTATTATTATAGAAAATTGCAAACCAATCTAAACATGCACATTTTAATAAATAGTTTCTTTTTATTTACTGATATTCTTTTATTTACATACTCAGCATTCATTCATTTTCTGTAACTGCTCAGTCCTTACTAGGGTGTCCATCCCGGGGTCTACAGGTCGCAGGGAGTCACTCTGGGCGGGGCATCAGACCCCCACAGGGCCACATACTGAGCAAATAAACAGTGATTGTGCATTACAGTACACAGAAAAACCTTCTTTGTCAGGGGTGTGTGTTTAGAGTGGGTATAGAAAAGAACCACCAGTTCTTACACAGTTTTTACATGTTTCTTTATTTTCAGTCTGAAATGAAGACCAGTTGTGGTTACTCAAGTGAAATATATTTTTATTTATTCATTTTTTATTATAACCTTTATTTAACCAGGTTAGTCTTATTGAGATATAAAATCTTTTTCAAGAGAGACCTGGCCAAGATGGCAGAACAAATAGTTTTATATAAAAACAGACATAAAAAATACAAAAAGGCAAGGACATCTCATCTCAAAATGCATGTATGAATGGACTCATGTTCTGTGGCTTTAGCACAACCTATACAATCATTAGGAGATGCTGCAGTTTGAGAGTTTTCTATAAGACATTCCAAACTGAAGTGCAGCAAACATGAACAAATCTGTCCGGGCTTGAGGTACATTCAACAAAATAAAGTCCTGAGACCTAAAACCATAAGGATTCTGTTTAAATTAAGGAAATTTAGATATGTAACAAGAAATCATACCAATTATGGCCATATATAAATAGATGAGTAAGAGTATGAGTAAGAAAGGTGAGTAAGAACTGACACATTCACTTTGGAGTAAAGTGTGCCATGATGAGGATACACAGCATCAAACGCCTGCAGATACTGCGACGGGGCATTAGTGTACAACAGATCACCATAATCAATGAGAGGCATTACCTTCATCTGGCAGACACAGTAAAACAAGACTTGTTCCTAAAATAAAAATCTAGTTTTAGGTTTTTATTAAATGAAAGTGACCATTTGTCATACGTGAACACACCACTGCACACAGCATGAAATTCATCCTCTGCATTTAACCCATTCACCAAGTGAAGCAGGGGGCAGCCAGGAACATGGTGCCCGGGGAGCAGTGTGTGGGACGGTACCTTGCTCAGGGTACCTCAGCAGTGCCTAGTGGTCTTGGGGATCGAACCCAGACTTTCTGGTCGCAGGGCAAATGCCCTAACCACTAGGCTACCAACTTATTAACTTTATATATGAGGCTTAAAAGAAAGGTGCTCATAAATTAAAAATCCTCCATACTTGTACAATCTGTAAAAATATTAAGGTCTATCTCCTTCTGCCTTGAGTTTGAAAAGGCTGTTAATTAGATCTTCTCAGCATTAATAAGATCAGTTATCCAGAATCACTGTCACGGTATGGTCAGTGGCCAGTGAAGGCCACTGCTTTTCTGTTGCTTTTTGTTCTGTTTTTGCTCTGTTTTTCTGTTCTGTTTGTTCATGTTTTAGGGTCTTTTATTTTGACTTCCCTGTCTGTTTTGTTCTATGGTCACGTGTCTTGGTGTCATGTGGTTTTGTGTTCATGTATCA
>JBBPCW010000031.1:16728895-16740813 GCA_037974425.1 Phenacogrammus interruptus
CTCTCTCTCTCTCTCTCTCTCTCTCTCTCTCTCTCTCTCTCTCTCTCTCTCTCTCTCTCTCTCTCTCTCTCTACTCAATCTTCACTAGAGTCCTAATAGAGTAACCTTGAACCTTAAACCTCAAACCTTGATACAGAGAAAAATAATCTCGAACTCATTACTAAGAAATGTGTTCCAGACCTGAATTGAGTAACAAAATTTGTGTGGTTTTGGAATGCATTACTGCTTTAGTTTGTTTGGCTTTTTGAGTTTTTAACATGAATATCAATTAGTTTACAAACTGACACACATTTTTACCCTTTAATTATTATTACAAACTACGCAGAGAAGGAAAGTAACTTAAAATAATTTAACACAGGTGCTATATTTTAATCTGAAATACATTTTCATACAGTATTCATGGAGACTTTTGTCTTGTGTATATCAGAGCTGCTAACTGAGAATGATGGCCTGCTTTGTACAACTGGGGTTTTTGGGGTCCATATTTATTGGGGGGTGGTCCAAGATTTGCCAATACCCTCCAAAGCACATGACCGTCATACAGATCACTACACTGGGAGTTACTCCAATGACCTTGCTAGCTTATCTCTCTCTGCAAGGTTGAGGTTACCAAACCATACCACAGTAGAGGAGGACAGTACAGACTGTATAAAACAGTGTTTATCATTTTGGCACAGGCGCTGCTGAACCTTCTCATGGATGGCCTCAGAATTGGCTTGGAAATGTAACTTGTTGTCCAACACTCTACCCAGATACTTATAACTATCTACCAATTACACACTGCTACAACTCTCTATTTGCATGGGGTCCTGCAAATTGTGGCCCACGCGGAATCCCGTCAGCAGACCCCCTGGCCTCCGCTCAGAATGCCTGGGCCGATATTTTGTCCCTATCCAGCTCTGCCTACACCTGAGCTTGGACCACCTGCTTTATAACTTTCTTGAAGTATTTCATCACTAATGATGTTAGTGTGACAGGTCTAAAGTCATTTAAGGCCTTTGAGCACTTAGCAACAGAGGTCAGGGGTCTCCCAACCGCGTCTTTATGAACCCAGCTCTGTGCACCGCCATGCAGGAACAGAAAGAGGCCTTTTCCAAAATTCTGTGTCCACAAAGTTGGAATCATGGCATCGTCCAAAATGTAATATAGTCAAAATGTAATATTGGTAATATAGTCAGTTCTATTGTCTTCATACATTTTAATGCTCATCACCATCCCTGAAAAAGATGCAGAGAGAAGAATGTTTAAAATGTTAAAGAAACTGCAGAAGAAAGGTTCCTCGTTATGATGGCCACATGTTCCACGGACTAGGAAGCAGGTTAGGGACGATCCGACTGTTCAGAACCAAACAGTGGAAAACAGGTGTGTCCCGATACTTTTGTCCATATAGTAGATGTTCAAAGGTTTGTGTAATATGACGCGCCAAGCTTGAGTGGGCCAATCGTAGGCGAGGTGGGCGGGGCCTGAACACCTTAACTACAGAGTTGACCACAGGCGGCTGTTCCTCGATGGCACCGCAGGTCCTCTGAGTAACGGACGCTCGCCGCCTGGTGTAATGAAGAGCAGCGACTCGGCACCTCAGAGAGACGCGAGTATGCCGAGATAGCGCACTCTCCTCCCTCCTCCCACGATGGCCTGCGAGAGTTTAGAGGAGAAGTTCGCTGGCCTGAAGGCCGCCTGTCCGCTGCAGAGCTCTTCTTGCTCCTGCACGAAAAACTGCAGCAGCTGCAGGTTCTTCTTCGGATTCTTTGTTGTCTCGCTCTCCCTGCACGTGATCACGCTCTCCTGCTTCCTCGATCTCCGGTCTGAGGTCAAGAGAGAGCTTTCACAAACCAAGCGGGACCCCACGATAACCGTGCTGGCTGAAGATGGTCAGGGACCAGTCCTTCCAGCAGACCGAGATGAAAGCTCCAGTGATTTTCTCCTCAGCTCCAACGTAAGTGGAACTCTCCTCACTGACTCCCTCTAATCCTGAGCACACGTGTTAGTCAGGCAGGACGCAGGGTGTGATGGACATGTGCTGTGTTTGAGTAACAGTGTGAGGTTATTAGGAGCAGCTACTCTCCACTGAGTTCTGATTATTCCTCAGCGGTGAAGATTATTAGTCTCAGCCGTTAAGATTCTTTGAATGTCCATCCTAAAAGATGCAGAGCTTAAAATACAATTCAGGAGCAGAAAAGTGCAAAAGTATGCAGTTGATGGGGCAGCTGGGGGCCTGGTGGTTAGGGGTCTGCAATTAGAAAGCTGTGGGTTTGAGTCCCAGGACTGCCAGTGGCACCACTGAGATGCCATCTCCACACACTGCATTCCTGGCTTCTTGCTCCTTCGTTTGACGACAAGGTAAAAAAGCAGAGAGTAATTTCACACTGTTCACACCGTGTGGTGTGTTCATGCATGACAAATACACTTTAGACTTGCAGTGCAATACAAGACAATGCAGAAAAACACAAAACAGTGCTGCGGAGCGGGTGAGTTAGTCCACTTGGGTATATTGCACTTGTGGAACTCAAAGTGCAGTTTGTAAAAAAGGAAATAAGGTGCAAAGGAATGTAAACATTTTTGTAATGCAGAAGTGCTTGTTATTTGTTCAAGCCAGAGTCACTCTGTAAATGTTTAGCCATGTTCAGTTCTCATGTTTCTGGGGTAGAAGCTGGTCTTTGCTCTCTTGGCTCAGTTGTTGGCCCCCATTGACCCCCACGGATGCTTTGAACAGCTGTTCTGGAGGGAAGCGTCCTGTGTTCCCTCCTAAGCAGGATAAGCTGAGGGAGCTGTGTTATGGTCACCCTTGGTCAGCTACTTGACTACACCCTCTGTAGTGTATTGGTGATTGAAAGCACCTACTTTGAAACACACTATATTGTAAAATATTGTAAAAGAACAGAAAAATAATCATACAATGTAACTCATAAACTAAAATAAGAGTTCAGCCAGATTTGATTACCAGTGTCAGTCACACATGTCTCATTCATTTAAATCACTTTAACAATGGGGTGCTAAGTATTTTTTAATATAGTAATTACTAAGATGAATATTTTAGTATTGTGGCCCCATGTGCCCTGAAAGGCTCTGGGAGTTTAGTGTACATTAGGGACCACCAGAGGGGGTCAAACCCTTATGTCCCATTAGGATACGCTGCTCCCAGCCATGTGTGTGTGTGTGACTGCTGAGACTAACACAATATGGCTTAAGAAAAGAAGCGTTTAATTTCCTGTAATTTGACTCTAAAATGATTTTATAACTTGATTATTTTCTCCTGGTATACAGTGCAGTGCTGAATGAGCAAGTGAGGATGGAGTAACCTGCTCTAGAGTGATTTCATTTATAGAAGGGATTCTTTTAGAGTAGAACAGTATCAAAGTGGTTAAAAACATTTACAAGCTCTCAGTGCAAACCTTTTTTAAAAACCACTGCTGTACAGAGAAAAGCACACTGATGCAAACCCAACCATTTCTGGGATTTGTGAGTCTTAAGGAGGCTGTAGAATTTGTATTGGTTCATTTGGCTCATCACTCAGCTGCAAACAGTAGAAAACTGATCTTTATTGGGCATCGGACAGTGTATCATGGCCTTTAATGTTTGTTTTCTCATTGTCAACCCCATACAAACACTAGACACAGCATCTGTAGTCTCCATATTTGTTAGTTTCCCTCTTTTTTTTATTATTATGTTCTAGACAAACATCTGTGAAAACATATTAAAGCAGCGCAGAAGTGAGTGCTGCAGTCTTCACTGTGGGCTCCGGCATTACCTCAGCTGCACATGTACCGTAATCCTTTACAATAATGCTGTGCGCAAAAGTAAGAGAAAATTGCACTTTGGGAGACCCGTCTCAGTTGGATGTTAACAACTGGAGCGTGATAAAGCAAATACTAGAATAATAGAAGGAACAGAGAAAGCCGAGCCTCGGCCGTGCTGCGAAGCAGATGTTAGGCTTGTTTCATCTGTTTCTGTAGTTGTACCAAATTGGAAATATGTGAATCCACAATGAGTAGAACTTCATGCCATATGGAAGATTTAGGGAGCAGTTGACCATGAGGTAGCAGGTGGAAAAACATTAGCCAAATTACTAGCAGGTGCACCAGCTTGTGGAAATTTAGTGGGGCTTGGATGAACATCAGGAACTTGGATGCGTGCCATTCAAATTTGATATGTGGCTATAGAGTTGCGGCATCAGGCTTTGAAAGGGTAGGGGATGGAATTAATCATTAAGTTCCAGACAGTTCACGCCACTGCAATGGCATGAATACCCCCCCCCACCCCCAAAGAACAGAGAGGAGCCTTGTACTTGTTCATTATCAGCTTTTGATGAAGTGCACGTGCACAATGTATCACTGTTTAATGGTAATGATGAAGATTAAACATAAAGGAGAGCTGAACATCAGCTGGACGGTCCAGTGTGTTTACATTCACCAGTACAGGTTTTAAAAGGTTTTAATACAATTCTAAAGGCCAGTACTTCTGAGGGCCCTTGGATTGGATTAGGCTGTATATGGAAAAGGTAAAAGGGTATTCCATGGTGATTAAAAAATGATGACTGTGCCAAATTTCTATCACTGACCCATCTGGGAAATGGCCTTTTTGCTTATTTAGATTTTGGAATCATACGCTGATTAAAGAAGCGCAAAAAATCACAGCAGTGACGGTTTCTGCGAACACCACAGAACTTTAAGTTGTCTGTCACTCTTCACTCAGTTATTGACTCTCAGATATAAGCCACCATCCTTCATTATGAGTTATCTGGAACCAGGTCTGTGCTGTGGTGTTCTAGTCAAAGCCAGCCAAGCTGATACAGACCTAAACAACATAGAAAAATGTTTAATTGTGACTTTATGTCCCTCCAGTACCTTTCACTCAATGTGAGTTCCACAGTCTTTAGTTAATATTCGACACAAAATCAAGTTCTGTTGGTGTTTCAGTAGAATTGAATATACTCTGCAATAAGGACTAGATGACGGGCCTTTACTTACAACTTTATTACACCCCCCCCCCCAAACCCTAAACCCCCATACACCCAGGGCACCATACAGGTTTGAACATATTAGACCCAAACTGACCCACCAGTCAACAATGTTTCACTAATATTTGTCTGCTCAGGAACCGCAGTCAGTATTTCTCTTCCAGATTCATTGGTGTGTGTATTAAGACTGATATGTTTTATTTAAACTTTTTTTCCTTAATTCATGGTCAGTTTAAAGGGTAAAAGTTGAAAACGTATATCAGCTGTGTAGTGCCGGACCATACGGCTCGGGTGGACAGACAGGTCTGGGATTTTTCTAGCAAAATGAGAATCAAGTCAATTATGGTCTTATACTGCTAACACTGACCCTCAGATCGGTGTGTTTTGATGTTTTCACAATATGTAAGATGCATCATGATGGTTGCTGTCTGAGATTTAATAAGTTTGAATACACACAAAGCACCAAAACAATAGTTTTATCCAACACTCTGCACTGTTTGCACTGTGCATCACTCTGTTTCTTAAATGTGTTTTTAAATCTTTTAGACTTGAGTGTTCGGCGTTTCATCTGACAAAATGTAATTGGCTTGGCCAGACTTTAGTCACATTTGCTTGCATATTCAGTTGGTTGCCATAGTAAAAGCACATGTGGGAGTACGCTGTCAGGGAAGGAGCCGGCAAAACTTGGCAAACTATTTGCATGTATGATCTCAGATCTGGGATGAAAAGAGAGATTTCCTTTATCCTCATAACCAGCTAACAGCTATAATTTCACAACAGTATTGTGCTGTTTAGCAAATGGAACATAAACAATCATAGCATTAGAGTAGCTGACAACGTCAAAGTCCTTGTAAAACAACAGCATACAGTTTAAAGATTTTACTTATGTCTGTCGAATGCTTCTACTCTGTGTTTACGCTTCTCTGTGTAGGACATTCTGATCGCATTCAAGAATCGCCACGACATACTGCTGAATCTGAACTGGCCGCCCAGAGATGTGACCTGAAACAAGATCTGAACCCCCTGTAAATGTGGCTTGACCTCCATCACAAAATGTTGACGTTTGCGTGGCTTTTTGGTGTCAAAACTGCAGAAAAACTGTTTTGCTCAAATCAGAATTGATGAAAAATCCAACTTCAGCTGCCTGTCTGCAGAAGGCCTTCAAGTCTTGGACTCATTAGGATATGAACTTACTCTCCTGACAACAGTAGTGCTATAAAATGCTTCACAAAAAGTTTGATTCCCAGGACTGTCAGTGGCACCACTGAGGTGCCCTTGAGCAAGGCGTCATCTGTGCACCACCCCCACCGCCTCGCCCTGTGGCTGGCAGCCCCCTACTTTACTTGCTGAATGGGTTAAATGCAGAGAGAGAGTTTCACGCTGTTCACACGGTGTTGTGCTGTGGGTTCATGCATGGGTTATTTTTAATGTTGCTGCATTGTTTGAACATCAAAGTTTGCAAACAGACATGAATAACCCAGTCCAGCACATATATGTGAAATGTCACACTCTTCCTCCCAGCTCTGGTCTCCTTTAGTACATTTTGCGCCAGCTGAGGAGCCCTTATTCACCTCCAGAGAAGATAAACAAGGGCCCCTGAACAGAATCGTGAACCCAGCATCATGACTCCCAGAGGATGGTGGCCTGAACATATTACACCCTTCACACTGGGACAAACCTTCCAGCCGCGCCACTGGGGAGTGTTTTTGTGTGTAAACATTTCTTTGGTCAGTGCTGTTTACATACTGATGATACCCACAATATACTCTGGAAAAAAACCAGATAATTAGTCATGAGGATGTTTTACTGTTATATTGCTTACCTCTAAAGTTCTCAACTCTACAAATTAGGCAGAGTTCGTTTTGATAGTTTTGGTGTAAATACCTGAAATTGTTTCTGCGCTGGTTGCGGAGCAGAAAATGTCTGAGAGATGTCGGCGGTATTTGGGCCAGATGGCAGAGCTGTGAGGTGAAAAACTCACGCAGCTGTAAACATTTAACGGCAGTGCTGTCCGATCCAGATGTCTGCATTAAACAATCGTGATTACAGATACCACAGTTTACATAGCTGGAGAAACAGGAGCATGTGGGCCCAAATAGACATGTCTCACTTGCAGGCTGCCAGACAGCTCCACTTTGAAGATTTAAAAGCGCTTTAA
This sequence comes from Phenacogrammus interruptus, assembly GCA_037974425.1. Lineage (NCBI taxonomy): Eukaryota > Metazoa > Chordata > Actinopteri > Characiformes > Alestidae > Phenacogrammus > Phenacogrammus interruptus. The sequence goes on from JBBPCW010000031.1 coordinate 16,736,011, forward strand.
TTAATTGTTTCTTTTTTATGTGCGTGCCTTAATTGTTGGCATTCCAACACCTGCTAGCTTGCAGTGTCACCAGGCTTTTAATCAGTGAGCTGGAGGTACCAAACCCAAAAAAAAGTCTTCATGGAGGACAAGGGATCCAGTGTGAAGTGTGTGTGTGTGTGTGTATATGTGTATAATATTCAAAGTAATTCATTCCAAATGCTTCCAAATCAGTGTGTGCAGCAGAGGGGTTTCCATGTTCACGACGAGGTTTGAAAGAGCAGTTTGGAGAGCCATGTGTTGGAGTGTTCACTGACTTGAAACCCTTATGGCAGCACCTGGATCCATGCTGTGAAAACACCTGCAGACCAAATGAACAACCCCAGTAATGGGAGAACATCTGGAAGCATGTGTGCAGATGAGCTAAACCACACAATGCTTTTTTTTCTGGGCTTGAGAAGAATTCTCATGAGTTCACACATACGGCTGATTGTTCTTGAACCCAAGTTTGTATTTGCATTCGTGTTACACAGCACTTATCCAGGCCGCCGTACACGGTGCCCACGCTGGCTGTTACAGGACACTCCCAGTAGCTTCATCCATTGCAAAGATCCTCACAGGCTGTTCAGTTTTTATGAACGAAGGCTCAGTAAAGTGAAGTGACCCAACCAGAGTGAGGGCAAAGCCAGGGTTTCGCCTGGACTGAGTGGAGCTCAGCTTTGCTTGCGTTAGCGAGGGGTTCAGAACAAAGGGAAACTCTGGGAATGTTTCAGGCAAGTGCTATCAAAAAAGGAGAAGTGTTTTCATACACATGGCATGCACTGAGAACAAAATGAGGGAGAAAATGTAATCCACCCAAATGATTTCTTCTCAACATCATTTTCAAGTGTCACAGCAGTGAACGCGCCAAAACGCAGCGCATGTCATCAAACGAACGGCGTCCTTTGAACAAATCGGTTGCAGATGTCGGGAGCGCAACTCCAAAAGATCAAATTGTGTAATATTGTGCAATAATTTATGTCTGCCTCGCTCACAATGGGTCTTGGGAGGCCTCCAGAGCGAATGTGTGTAAACTAGCTGACAACAGTGAACCATACCTTGAAGAAGTTAAACCTGGTTTAATGGAACAGCGTGACCCAAACAGGGCTGCTCTTGAACGTGCCTGTGCCCGTCGGCACTCTTCCAAGTGCTGTCTTTTCCATGAACGATAGAAGCCTGTTTTCAATCAGGCACATGCAGAGAGACCTTTCCCATGTTGAAAGATGCGGACAGTACAAGCCACTGGGACCATTTAAGAAGATCTCGTTTATTCAGCCAAAGGCCTGTGACCGCTCTGATCAGGCATTTGATATTAGTGTAATTCTTATTGAAACAAGGTTTTTACTGTTTCTTAGAGGTTAGTGTGGATGTCTTCAGAACCTGTATGCAGGGCCTGAGAGTCAGGTTTCACAGTCTAGACGAGTCGTCCTGTTTTCTAGCCACGGGTCAGTATTTGCACCATTGATTCTTCTGCTTTCAAAGCCAGTGTTAGTTGAACCCATTTGCCTTCTGCTCACCTACTGTCCCAAAAGAGTTCGTATTCTCTAGAGTCCAATGAAGACAGTGCAGTATCTAAAGTGCGATCTCAGCAGGTTGAAACAAAGCAAATAACATGCACTGATGCATCGCCTGTGTCTGTTTGTAACAATGACTTGAAAGATGGTTGTGGTTGCTTAAAAAATAGGTCAATTTAGGTCGTGTGGTGTCACACTGAGACACCTGGGCAGATCTCTGTCCAATTCGTCCTCAGTTCATTCCTGGAAACAGACACCGCTTCCCTGTTCACAGGCCTGAGAATCTTGATACCATTATTTGTCTTTTTATTATCAGGTAATTCATGCCAGTTTGAATAGAACAGAAAGCAGAAACCCCAAGAATGAATATTCCTCTTGGATGTGTGACAAAGTTCCACATTTTGTATACGGAGGTGAAATTCAAAGCACTTGTGCTCCTGCGAGTGTCTGAAGCTGGTAGACAAAACCTTCCTTAGGTTACAGGGTGAGTTACAGTCGTGGTGATTTACACAATTAAATCACTTGTTCTCTTATGTATTATGTCTCTGTCTTTGTACTCTGATATTGTACAAACTGGCTTTATTTGAAGTGTGTGCACTCGCTGGGGTCATTTGGGGAAGATTGTCTTATTTGGTTATTTTAATCACTCTTCATAGGAAATGTGTGTCAGGCTTATTACTTATTAGTATTTTGGTAATAAGATTATTTATAAGCATAAGCCTTGGTTAAATACTGAATCCTTATATGTAATAAAAGGAAACAGATGTAAACCAATGTTGTTTGTTGGAGCCACCATTCACATTCCTCCCATGTAAAACTTGTGACATAAAATGTTAATATCATAGTTAATATCAGAGTACCAGCAGAGCAATGTTAACCAGACTGTTTGGCAAAAGACAGTGATGCTTTTTGACTGTTGTTAGTATGATCTAACATGGATGGTCGGATATTTTAAGGTATAATTGGGGACCTGTAGAGGATGCACCCCATGCTTTCACCATATACCAGCATGTAGAATTATCAGAGATGGAAGAAATGTAATGGTTCTAAGGGAACACAATGGAAAAGGTTTCCCAGACCAAGAGACCCTGTGGCCCTCCACTGAGTGGCATTCAGTAGATCTTGGGTGAGATTAAATCACCTGTTCATATATAATGTGTGCAGATTAGACCATCTGGATTCAGGGTCTGATTAAATCATTATACTTTTAAGTGAATATTAAACTAATTCCATAATTCTGCCACTTTCACTTTTAAACTAAAGTTAAAACAGATGGTCTTTGTATGATTCAAATGTGTTTCAGATGCTTTTTGACATGATTCTGTAAACAAATCCTGGTTCTGACCAAAGTTGTCTGCAAAACAGGGTCTGATTGTGTGTCCAGTATTCAAGAACCAACATCTTCTGGTTTTTACAGGCAGAGATACCAGAACTGGATTATGATCTGATCCACTTAACAGAAGAAAACAGAAATGTGTGGAGGACAAAAAGGGCAGCCAAAGGTAAGCTTTTTATTTTTCCATAATTTACTCCTAAAAGACTTTGAAAATATCATTTACTGGCAGTCTAGCAACAATCTAGCAATATGGTGGCTGGAAGACACTAAAGTAACACAAAATTAGACCAAGACAGGGACATTTATTTGGTTATTTAGGGGTATATTACAGGTGTCACCATCAGAACACTACAGTGGTATCTGTTGCACTTAATGTACAGAAAAAGTGTTTTCGGCACATTACCAAAATGAAATAATTGAAACAAGAGCAAGAAGAGAGAGAAGGGTTGATAAAATTTACTCAAATTTGAAACAGATTTTCCTCCAATCAAACAATAAATATTTCATAAATTATTCTGAATAATTCCCCTTATTCTTTACACTTTATGCTAGTAGTACATACATGAAACAGCTATAACCTTCAAACTGCTGTCTAATATTGCGTAGATCCTCTCATGCTGCCAAAATAGCTTCGATCTCGCGAGGCATGGAGGCCGCAGGACCTCTGAAGGTCTGCTGTAATATCTGGCACCAAGACGTTAGCAGCAAATCCTTTAAGTCCTCCAAGTGATGACCTAGGCTCTCATGGATCAGACTAGTTTGTCCAGGACATCTTGCATATGCTTTATTGGACTGAGTTCAGGGGGATTTGGAGGCCCGGTCAACACACTGAGGAACTAGACTGAGAATTCAAACCATTTTTAAACAGTTTTTTCAGCGGTTCAGCGCTAGGGATGGGTACCGAAACCCGGTACTTAATTGGCCCTGGTGCCTAATTATAAAAGACTGAGGTATCGATAAGCTCTGACGTTAACGGTTCTGCTGTCGGTACTGGAGAAATAAAAAAATAAATAAATGCAGTTGGTAGCCTAGTGGTTAGGGCATTCGCCCTGTGACCAGAAAGTCCAGGTTCGATTCCCTAGAGCTCTAGGCACCGCTAGGTACCCTGAGCAAGGTACAGTCCCCACACACTGCTCCCCGGGTGCCGTGTTCGTAGCTGCCCTCTGCTTCACTTGGTGAATGGGTTAAATGCAGACGAAGTATTTCGTGCTGTTCACACTGTGTGCTGTGGTGTGTTCACGTATAACCAGATTGTCATTTTCACTTTATTATTGTTAAATTACCTAGCATATTTTACCTGACCAGCCTTTTGTAACTTTTTATAATATTCGTTATTCGCCTGCACTGCCGTTATTTGCGATCTCACGCACGAAATGCAGTCTGTTCCATAGTGTACAGTGCTCGCGCGCACACAACACGAGAGCGCTCACGCTTATGGAGTGATGATGGCGGAGAGAGCCAAACGATCCAAAGTATGGTTGCTGACTTTCAGCCCTGCCCAGTAATACGATTTCAAAGGTGTATACACACCGCTATACAAACGTGGGATGGATAGTCCTTCTATCCACTAAACATAAAGGAGAATACAGACCATACTTTTCTCTGGAGTTTCACACATTCCCTCAAACAGTTAAGAAAGGAGTATTACAGAAGCATCCTAACCTCAAAAAATCTTAAATAAACGGTCCTAACTTTAGGATAACCTCTCCGCTGCCCTAACTGTCGGCAGCTGATTATTTAGACTAAGGGCCATGTGGTAACGCCATTAGCCGATCAACTCCGCCCAGCTTTGGAGAGGCAACACGTCGACGCGACACTCTCCCGTTTGTGGTACAATCAACAAATGGGCTTCGTTTTCTCAAAGCGAAGTGTGTGTGTGTGTGTGTGTGTGTGTGTGTGTGTGTGTGTGTGTGTGTGTGTGTGTGTGTGTGTGTG
>JBBPCW010000031.1:16756914-16774503 GCA_037974425.1 Phenacogrammus interruptus
TTTATGAAAAATTCCTGAAATAATTTGTGCCGCTGGATGATACACAAAATACTCTTCAAACCTGTGAAGGTGTCAAACACTTGAGGTTATTTATATATGAATTTTATGCACTTTACCATTTTTTTTGGTTCATGCTTGTAAAAAACATCACAACATTAAAATAAGTTTAAACATTAATTCTGATTTTTTAAAAGTATTTTTGTAAAAATTCTGTTCATTTTGTAATTTTAATGGTGCCTAAAACTTTACAAATGAAAAACACTAATACTAGAATAAATGTGAATCATCACAATGAGTTGAGGTGTATTATATATGATGTGTGACTGTTTCTGAACCTCTTCTCCTGGTTGTCAGTACTGTTTGTAACTATCATCCAATAACTGACTTCACGCTGGCGTCAGATTTGAATAAAAGCATGTTCTGGGCGGAGTGGTCCAGAAACAGATGCAATCTAACTAGCGAACAGTGTAACTGCTTTTTTTTTTTTAAACAGGACATTCTTACGTTTTACTTCTATATTTGATTGTGGGAATTTATTCTAATGTTATGTGATGTTTGTTTACATAAATGATTTGCTCAGATGCCTAAGACCCCTGCATGGTACTGTATAAACTAAACATCAAGGGTTTACGCCCATTTATCACCCTTAATAAAAGATACACAGATTTATACATCATTTACAGATGTACACAATGGCATGTTGACAAAGTAACACTGAATCAATGTTGACATTTATTGAATCGTTCATGGCTGCTTATTCATTCCAATGTTAAAACTGTTAAAGGTGAAATAAAAAGCAATTCAGTGTATTCACTTTGTAAAGATAAAGAATTATTGTACTGAATAAAATGCAGGGTCATTTGAGTCATATCTTCTTCATGTCGGTTTAATGCTTAACATGCAAAGACCTTTTTTTCTTGACTTATCTTTGTATAAATAACCAGAAAGAATTGCATTAATTCCATATCTATTAGAGTGTGGCCACATTTCTTCCTAAACTAACTCACCCCAGGGTGCACAACTGTTTCACATTTTAAAGATAAAGAGTCCAGAGATATGCATGGAATAAATTTCTGATAATATTTACCACACAGCCACAATACTGTGCAGCACCGCCATGGCTGTGATTTTCATCAGTGCCTTCAGGGCCCGACTGTGCACTTCCAGCTCAGCTCTGCTGTGATAGGAGAGACTCTGATGCTTTATTTAGCCTTGCCCTTGGGTCACACTGGGCCTGGTTCATTGGCTGGTTGCCCTGTCACTTTAAGGTGGGCCTGATAGTTTACATTAGAGAGTGTGCCTTGTACCAAAATTAACCCCCCGGGGGGGTTAGGGTGGGGGGAGTCTGAAGAAGACTCTTTGGCAGTGTTTCCACGGATCTGGATTTCTTAAACCCGTAACTACTGTTTGGATCAGAAAAGCTGAATTGATTTATGGGGATCAGCATTGTGAACAGTGGCACCACGGACTTCCTTACAGTTCAAGGACATTATCCTGACATGGGCCTGAGTGTGGGGTCTTTGTGAGGGACCTGCATGGATCCATGCTCACAGCTTGTGTGCCAGTGCTGGAGGAGATGTGTTCGCTGACGAGGTAAACTATCCTCACTCAGAAAGCTGCCTGTAGAAACATCTCAATGTAATAATGAGTACCCAAATCCACTCAGCGATGTTTAAAAGAAAGTGGAGTTTGGACATTTGATCACATCTCATAAGGAAGCCTCTCTGTGACTGAATATAGCATTTGCTGTTACCAATTTCAAATGCTTAGATGTTATAATGTTGTCACCTTCTCTGGCTTCACATGTTAGTATTATTTAAACCTTCTGACAAGCACAAATAAAATGCTGAAATATATTTGCTGAGGTTGGTTTTTGTTTCATAAAATAGTTTTTAAACTATTAAAAAAAAAACACATGTTTGGACAAAATTTCAGCTTTCTTTCCAGGCCCCCAAATCTGTGTTTGAGTTCACACAGCAGTGCTTTCTCACAAACATGTCTCTCGGTTCTCAGTAAAAGATGTGGCTGAAATTTGATTTAACCCAAATAAGAAATTTAATCTTAATTTTAACGGCTTTAAGTAATCTACATTTTATGATGAACAAGCAAATTCGACCATATGCATGAAAACAGAGTGCTGTGTAGTATGTTACTGCAGGGTAAGGTTATGACTCTCCTAGTAACCAGATAAGAGTAAGCTTTTAGACATGAAAGGTTAAACACAACTTAAATGCTCGGCTCTTATAGTAAAGTCCGGCTCATTTTTGATTTCATTGAAAAAACAAATAAACTTTCTAACAGCACCTGGATAAACTTTCTAATAAACTTTCTAAGAGCCTGGATGTGGGCTCATGCTTCCTTTCCTCAGTCTCATAATTATGTAACATATATGAATTTTATAGACGTTACAAAATCATTCATAAATCTTTGAATAAGAAGCAATTAGCCAGATACTAATAACTCTAGAACTCAAAAAGTTAATAAACCATTTTAACTCAGGTGGAGACCACCATGCACCTTCAGACCTTAATGGCCATATGTTTTTCAGAACCAGTCAAAAGCACAAGCCGCAATGGGAGACTGGGGCTTGCTGGGAAAGCTGCTGGAGAGCGCCCAGGAGCACTCCACAGTGGTTGGAAAAGTGTGGCTGACAGTCCTCTTCATCTTTCGCATCCTGGTTCTGGGCACGGCTGCAGAGAAGGTCTGGGGAGACGAGCAGTCTGGCTTCACCTGTGACACCAAACAACCCGGCTGCCAGAATGTCTGCTATGACAAGACCTTCCCTATATCCCACATCCGCTTCTGGGTACTTCAGATCATCTTCGTGTCCACACCCACGCTTATCTACCTGGGCCACATCCTGCACCTGGTCCGGATGGAAGAGAAACATAAGCATAAAGAGAAGGAGCTCTCTGAGCAGGGAGACCACCAGCCCCTCGTCGGTGAAGCTAAAGCTAAGAAGGCACTGGTGTACGATGAGCGGGGACACATTCGTCTACAGGGGGACATTCTGCGTACGTACATTCTCAATATTATTTTTAAAACCTTGTTTGAGGTTGGCTTTATAGTTGCCCAATATTTCCTGTACGGATTCGAACTCAGACCTCTCTACATGTGTGATCGACCCCCCTGTCCCAATACCGTGAACTGCTACATCTCCAGACCCACCGAAAAGACCATTTTCATCATCTTCATGCTAGCGGTAGCATGCTTCTCGCTTCTTCTTAATCTGGTGGAAATGTATCACTTAATATTCACTAAGTGCCGCCAAGTCCGTAACTATAGGAAGACCAATTTGCAATCAGAGACATCATCCAAGGCCCCCAGCGAAGCAGCTGATCCATTTGTGTCCCCTTATAACTATTTCCATGGCCACCGCAGGCCTTCTTTTCAACCTGCCCCAGGATATGTTTCGCGAATTGGTGATCCAGACTCTTTCCTTCCATATAACAGCAAATCAGTTTGCAAGCAGAACAAGGACAACTTTGCCGTTGAAAGGAATGGTAAACCAGAGGAAATGAAAATGAACATCTCGGGCTCACCTCCTGAGTCACCTGGAGCTCAACAGAGCAGGCCTGTCCGAACTGGTAAGTTCAGCAACAAGACCAGGATAGATGATCTGAAGATCTAATACATCTTTAGAAGATTCTGAGACGTTCAAATGGATATTTTTTTAATCATGGCTTTTTTTCACCTTTCAAAATGGAACATAACGAAGTCCTGGTTTAACTGTTTAACTTCAGTTCTGCGAGATCCATGCTGTCAGATTGTTTACAATGTATGCTATGTTGAACTGCAAGGCAGCACTAAATCTCATTTAAAGGTCCAGTAGTGGTTTTATTTATTACATTTATTGATGACCACCTGCCAAAGCACATGCCTGTTCAGTTTTGTTACGGTAAACAACCTTTAAAAGATCATTAAAAATGTCCGATTTAATGATATAACACTCATTTCGCTTGAATATTTTCTTGGTATATGATTCCTGGTGACATAATGTGAACTGAAATAAACATTTTTATTTTCAGTTTATTTTCAATATGTCCTGAAGGACCTCGGGACTCTTCGAGTTACAGTATCTATCAGCAGGCGTATGGAGTGAAGGCCAAAGGGACCTAATTAAATAAATAAAGATGTGACCTTACTTCATTTTGATTTTATCTCTGAAGATGAAGAAATACGGCATTTTTCTGAAAAGATATCGATCATTTTCATGCATCGACTGCATTAAAATGTATATATTAATGTATATATTGTACAATATGCAACTGAAGAATAAGGAATGGCTGAGGAAATTGCAACAACTCCGACATCAGAATAACACAAAGTAAACAAGTCAGATCCTCAAGTTACAATGGACTCGAGTTTCAGAGCCCTGTTTAGATATGGTGTCTCTTTTCTGCTCAGAGGAATGGACCAATTGGCCTGAAGGGTTAAATTTAGAAGTCTTCTCAGCCATTTCTAAGTCACATACCAGCCTGCACCACCTCCGCTGACTTCGTCCACTTCAAAGCTCCCTAGTCCAGGGTTTATAATTAGCTTTCAGTGACGGCGAGGGATGCAGACTGCTGCACACGCCATGTTTCCCAGTAACAACCGTTTACAAGAGGACTGGTAACACAGACCAGCTCACCTTAGCCCAAGTCTATTGGCTGTTCTCTGTATTAAACAGAGGTTTTGCTACAGGTCCTTTACATTCTTTGGCTCAGACTTGCTGGCAGGTCAGTAGCAAAGAGTGCACTTAGCCTGTGGTCATGTTTAAAATATGGTCATTAATTTGCCACCTGTGTTAAATATATATTCTGACATTTCGAGGATGTGTTCAAGTCAACAGCTATATTGCAAAAAAGGGGCACCACCAAATGAAACCACTGATTCAGATGAAGATATGTGTTGACCTTGCTTTAAAAATAAGCTGACAACATACTTTTAAAAAATATATATTTGTTCATTTTAATAATGTCACAGGCAAACTAGTACAGCCATAGAACAAAGGGACAGGGATTCACTTTCTGATTGAACATCTTCTGAATCGTCCGTGGGAGTAATCATCCGTCGATTATTTAAATCGATCAATCTTTTCCAACACAAAAGTCGTTCGTTTTTTTTACAGAGCACTAAGAAGATTCCTGACAGACTCCAGTCTGTCAGTCATGCAGTTTTTACCAAACTTATTATCATAATCTAACAGTCTTTTTTTCAGAATCCTTTTAATTTAAAAGAATGCAACCCGTGACATTACAGCTGATTATTTCAAGTTGCTTGTTTAAAAGGCTACAGTTTCATCAGATATGCACTATATGATTGCCAAGCCTTTTTCTTCAAAGGACTACACCTTTGTTTTCCTTCATAGTTTCTTAAACCTGGGGGATCTGGTTAGAGTTTTCATGGTGCAGTTCTTCTTCAAATGTTGGGTTCTCATAGATGTGCTCCATTCTCCTGGGGTTTGGGACTTCGTAAACATGGTTTGAAACCCGAATGGCACCTGATGTCAAGGGAGCAAAGCATCCACTGTCAGAAACATCACATCCATGAACAGAATCTGTAGCTGCTGAGATCAGGCTTTAATCAAGGCTTCACGGTTTGTTAGTGCTGATGAATTGACTTGTTATTGTTGAGTTAATAAAGTCCATTGGTATTGATTAGCCTTTTCAAATAATGATTATAATAACTCTTGATTGCTCTATTAACTGCCCAAACAGCAGCCTTAGATCTGTTTAAAAGACACAATACAACACGGTCCAAAATGGTCCTGAATGTATAAGAAATGACACCTAAATTAATCATGGGAAGCTGAATAAAACATGTTGGGTTTAGGCTGACTTACACTGAGCAGCTGGTGTGTCTGAGCCTGGCCGGCCGTCAGCATGCTGCTGCAGAGCTGGAGTCTCTGGCAGTGACCCGGACACAGAGCTGGGATAAAACCTGACATCTGCTGGTGGCCTAGAAGACTCCAGGCTAGCTTCTATTCCAACCTTCAGAAAAAGAGTTCAATTCTGAATAAAGCTACATTTAACAATAGTGTACAAAATGACATGAAAAAATGTGTCCAGGCTTCACTGAACAGTATTTTTGTTTTGTTAAATTATTATTAGAAGTTCCGTGAACTGAAGCGCGCTCTGTATAATACCTGAACCCAGCACAGAACTCTTTCTCTGTGTTTAATCCATTCACCAAGTGGGGCAGCGGGCAGCCAGGAACACAGTGTCCGGGGAGCAGGTACCTCAGTGGTAGCACTAACAATCCTGGGATTTGAACCCACGACCTTCTGATCGCAGGAGCAACACCCTAACCACTAGGCCACCGGCTGTTTTTCAGTGATGCATTGTGCAGCATTTACCAGCACTGGATTTAGTAAAACAGCACATAAGCAATTTATTTGTTCAGTTGAGGATGGGAGGGAAATGTTCTGTATGCTTTGTGTTGTTTAGAGCAAGCTGCTGTCATTCAGGCTTGGGTTTCAATTCTTAACCCTGGGTTGTTTTTTCTAGTGTGGAGATCAGCAGTCAAACAATAACTTTCTTCTGAGAAAGTGAACCGTTTTGATTTTTATGTCGGTGCTAATAAAGAGCTTCTTAATGGACATCAGCCACAAGGCATCCCACTCTACAGTATTAAGGTTTAAAAGGGGCTTTAAAAGTTAGTAATTAACCTTTTAAGCCCCTTTTTAAAGCAATATACCAAGTAATATAAAGAATGTGGACTAAAACATATAGACTAAACACTTGAACAACTTCCCTGAAAGTTCTATAAAGCCGAGGCACGCTGCTAGCGTTGTGAAATGGAACTTGCCTCTCCTTTCAGAATGTCATATTTGCACATGGGGCAGGTATGATGTTCCAGTAACCATGGCGTAATGCACGTCTTGTGGAAGAGATGGCTTTAAAAGAAACAAAGAGCAATTCACATTAAGTGTCAGCCTAGCAGTCTTCGCATAGCACCAATATAAATCTATATGGTCTCAGTAACAGCTTGTTGAATCAGCAGAGCAAAAGTTCCTTGATCTCTTACTGAACAGAGAAATCACGAGGTTTTTTACACAAGATACAGTTAGGAAATCCCACGCTTAGTGGCAGAAGATTTAAAAAATGCTTTCAGTTTAGTTATTATGTCTGACCCACTGGCTAAAAAGCTGTCATATAGAAACATTAAAACAGGAAATAGTATAAGGAAGGAGATGTAATCAGATGTACTAGCCCATTACATTGGATATCACTTGAAACAAGAATATAAGATCAAATTACAGAAGATTAGCTTCAGCTCAATTTCAGTCGATGTGAACCCACATGCTGCTCAGCTCTGGAGAATCATTCATTTAAACACTAGAGATCTAACAAAAAGGCCTAAAACTGGTTCCTATATGTCGCTTTTGTGTATTTTGTGTTTATTTGCTATCTGTGAGAGCCAAATTCATGTTAATGCTAGTAGAGCTTAAGGTAACACTTTATTTGGAGAGCCCACTGTACACATACTACCGTGCTTTTAACCGGTATCAGGGTTAGGGTTTACTCTAACCTTTACTTCAACCCTAAACCTGATCCTAACCCTCATGCTGCTCCTAAACCTCGCCCTAATCCTACTGAGAGAATCCTTTGAGAAGTTTTACCAGACAATTTTGTCAATTATTTGACGATGATCTATAGCACGCTATCCTTAATACAGTTGAATCAAAACTAAATGTCACTATTGGTGGTGAATAAGCCTAAAGATGAACTAAAGTCACTTCAGAATGATATACCTGCAGGGCAGAGCTGTCACAACATCCCCCCTCTTGAAAGAATCTATACACACAGCACAGCTGGTCTCTTCTGTTTCAACTTCCTGCAGAGAAAGGCAGCTGTAATTCCACACAAGCCCTTAACTGTTGTCTCTGAAAATCAACAACTAAATCCTGGGAAGTGTTTACCGGGTCGTTTCGCCGCAGCGTCCGAACTTGTAACTTGGAGATAGCTCTCTCAGCCACTTTTTTAAGTTCTCTCTGTAAAAATGATTAACACGGGATCATTTGTAAGATGTGCTTCAATTCATTTTTCCAGTCATGCAATAAATATTAAAGTACAATTCTAAAATATTCCACTGGATATAAACGTTAAAACCTATTCTGATAAAAACAATGAGGAAATGGACTGACGGAATGGACTGACGTGCTCAAGTATTACTGATACATGGTTGTAGGAAAAGCATGTCTGAAAAATTGACAATGTCCTGATAAAGAATTAAATGGTTATTACAAGCTGTAAAAGCCTATAAACTCCTCCAGTCTTTTCTCATAACTGCTGCAGTGTCCAGAAAAACCTTCTTAAGACTTCGGGCGGGCTCTTTATGAATACATGTGGAGTCAGAGACCACTCGTGAAATTGCTTCTAGCATTTTTTTTCTAATTTAACACAACATTTTTCAGGCTGTCCAGGTATTTCATTGACTTTTGCCCTATGACCGCTGGAATGACTAGCTCATATAGTCATCTATGATGACTGAGAGTCATCTGAACATGCACTTCAATGAAAGAGATAAGACTAAAAAAATCTGAGCAAAATTTGTAATATTTTTGCTTCATTTTACTCGCCATCATTTTTATTTATTTGTTAACTGCCAGATTTTCACTATGGTCTTTAACAATTAGGCCCAATTGTTCCTCAAATATAATTAAAAGAATTCATTATTAATAAATCTGTAAGTTCAGTCCTTTCTGTGACTAATTTTGCTAAACAAAGGAAAATTAAGTAAGAAGATCAGCGTATTAATGAGAAGCTCAGCGTTAATGTTGGACAAATCTCACTGAAATCGACCCTCTGAATAAGATCCCAGCTGGTTCGACTGTAGCTGGTAAATGCCAAACCTGCTGGATGCGGAGCAGTCTGTTTCGGTGGAGACGCTTAACGACCACGAAGATGAAGTAGACCAGAATAATGGCTGTTATTCCAAAGAAGGTAAAAGACATGACATAGACCCACAGAGGGTTGTCCCAAGATTTATATGGGTTGCCCAAATATATGCTCATATCGACCAAGGTGCCATTCTCGACCAGGCCGGCGATTCTATTTCCCAGGCTATAGTTGATTATGATGGCCACTATCTTGTCGGCGCCTATAAGATAAGAGTAAACAACAGTATGTGGAGGAAAATGTAGACACAGTCATACAATCAGAGAAATGTGAAAATAAATAAAGCCACATCCTCACCAGGGAACACCTTTAAATAAGTTACTGTTTCATAACTGAGAAAACTTGAAAAGTGTTTGGTGCATTTAATAGTTTATGTTGTATTTATTAAGATTCAGTAGTAACCTGTGAAAAAACTTTTTGCTGCAATAGTGCTTTGTGTAGGAAAACTAAAACTATCTAAAACAGTCTAATGCTTTACAAATTTCAATATTTTTGTATACCTTAAAGTCTACATGAAATATACAATATATGATGAAAATGTGAGTCAAATGGTTTATTCGCCTTTCTATTCTTGTTGCTTTGGTACCCGTTTTGAATTCGGCGCTGGGTCGTTCTGAGTAAAGCTATGCCTTGAAGGCCACACTGGAGACTCCATTTATATTATTCCATTACTGTTGTCTGTAAGACTACAGCACATTTTTAATTTAATTTTCTTTTTTAATGTTACAATCTAAATAATAATAAACAAATGCCAAGCAACTCCACTTTTTATTTGAATTTTTTCACCATTCGAAAATAGCAGCTGCTCTTTACACTGTGTAAACGTCAACCAGTAAAAATGTTCAATTAATGGCTCTAAAATGATTTATAATTAAATCCCTTTGCTTTAACTTACATTCAAAGTTAAGATTAAAGAAAAAAAGTTTTGGACTCTCCTCTAAAATATTGTCATTTTAAAGATTTTTGATTTGGAGAGTAATTCAGAATATATAATTTTGTTAAAAAATGGCCTTATGTGTAAAATCTGTCTTTAGTGAAGTTGTTTACATGCAGAAACTCTGGAATATGCCTGCAGCACTTTTCAGCTGAACCAACAAAAGCTCCTAACATCAGGAAGTACTTCAGGAAAAGGACTGTTAGCCCATGTCACTTCATGGTTCCTCATTATAATAACGTAATACCTCTGTGGTTACATTGTTTAACCAGACACTCCCCGACAAGGAGTGTGACTCAGCACTGAAGATAAGAACTTATTACAAGACTTGACCAATGAGGTTGGACTATCTTTGGACTCTGAATTTGCAAGGCTGGAGTTGTATAAGGCAAATAAAAATGTGGGGCTCATCTGAGAGCCAAAACACAGAAAGAATAAATGACAGTACCTAAAGGTTATGTATTAAAAAGACAAAAGGTACCATAACACCTACGATTTAAAAATATATGGATAATATTCAGCCGAGACCCAGACTGTCTGCCGTTACGTAATAAAACACTTACTGTTTGACAATATGAGCTAGGTATGTTTAATTTTGCTTCCTTTAGAAGCCTACTCCAGCCAAACCTATCTGTCAACACAAGTGTGGTATGGGATCTTCAACTGAACATTTCAGTTCACTACCAACACCAACAGCTACTGAGACTCCTGGACGAAATGTTATCCCCGTCTCCTGAAAACACAAATGGTCATACCTGGGTGAGACATTGGGTTTGAGGAGATTCCAGTGCTCTCAGTGTTGTAGATAGCTACAGCTGAGGCTCCTTCTTGGTAGGCAGCTTGGATCTTATCAGCATATGTACAGTTCCCCCTTCTGATGAGAGCTATCCATGGCTTACGTCTGATGTTGAAAGTTGTGTTCGGAGAGCAGGCAAGTGGATCCCAGGTAGGAAGGGCCACATATCCAAAAGCCACATCCAGAGGCGAGTCTGAGCCATATGCGCCGCACTCACACCTAGTAGTTGTAGTTTGGTTAGTCACTGTGTTGTAGTACTCGAGCTTCACATAAGCACTCCAAAAGACCACGGCATGTGAATGAACTGGGAACTGGAAAAGCCATAAAGCAAGCCAGAGCCATGCCAGCAGCTGGGTCTCTCTTTTGTCCTTTCTCATTTTCCCAGCTGGGTGAACAGCCCTACTGCTCTGTGCCTCCCCGTGTAGTGCTGTTCTCTACCTGCAGGAACCTGTAATCAGATATCAGCCCATGGTAATTCCAGATTGCTTTACATCAGGTGGAGCAGGTCTTATCATCTTGGACCCTGAACGCTGGTTAAGTATTCACAACCCGTGCCCTACCCTTTCTCCTCAGCAGAAAGCAATGCCCTCTAAAGTACAAAACAAATAAAATTAAGAAACATCTAACAGGTGGGGGAAAAAAACTCTTTCTATTTGTCAGTCAAGGGAACACCCAGGCTATCAGCTACGGCATTAAGATTTTCCCACTTTAATCAGTTGGCACATACAAGACAGTGTTACTGTCCAGCAAAGACTGGATGACAGGGAAGTATCATAAACTGAGTGCACATTCACAGCAGTGGAATGTTATCAGCACTTGATATTAAACAGGTAAAAAATTCCTTTTAATACACGGATTTGTTTTTGTAAATCATTGGTTTCAGTCTGATCTTTAAAGCAGCATTTTTTATGTTTATAAGGTTAAGCCATTACTGCCCTGGGATATTTGAATGTTAAAATGATTAAAATAAATCATATTTAGGTACGCGGACCTTGTAACTACGTTCATTATATCGTTAGTATAACGTATTTTATTATATAATCCAGTATAACTACCATAACAGGGCCGTACGAACTTTGTAGATACACTATGTTGGATGAAGATAGGCTAGTCTCTTAACATCTGCCTAAAATTGTAGTAGCAATGAATACATCATAATATCAAAAAGTGCCCAGTAAGTACACAGCATTTAAAAAACAAACAAACAAAAACCCCTAACCTCATCTACCCGCATCCCACTACCACCCTGGCATCCTAGATAATAATAATATATCAGCAGAAGGGCTGATGGACAAAAAGGTGGCTGATGAACTGCATTCAGTAACTGTATCTGTGCAGTGCACCTCTGGTCAAAACCTCTGATAAACCTTTGTTAGTCCCGCAAGTTGGAAATTAGCCTTGTTACAGTTGAAAGTGGAAAGAACAAAGATAAGAGCAGCAAAAATACTAGAAAAAAAAGCCATACAACAGTATAGCTTGAAGAAGTACACTAAATAAACAATGATATAATACGATATACATATATAAAGTTATATATAAGTATCTGCATGTACACATTGGGTATGTATGTATGCACACAGTGGATGTTTGGACACACCTTCTAATTCAAAGTTTTTTCTTGAAAACATGAAATTCTGCAGTAAACAGAAACAGAGTTAAAGAAGCCAGACTCTGTTCTGTAATAAGGGAATGATGGACTGTTGTGTTTTACTGAGTTCAGTGGTTCTTGCCATAATGTGCAGTAGAACCGTAGTGGAACAGGATCACTAACTGTGGACCTACCCGACCCTCACAACTGATGATCCCAAACACATGAAGGAGGAGAGAAACTCCACTAATGAACTCTTGACGAAGAAACACCTGTTAATTAAACACCATTCCATGTGGATTCCTCATGAATTCCACATTCCTCAGGGAAAAAATGCCAAGAGTGTGCAAAGCTTCATCAGAGCAATAGGTGATGTTTTCAATATTAATGTACAATTTAGCCAAGAAGGTGTGTCCAAACCTTTGACTGGTAGGGTACGTATATATATATATAAAGAAACCAAAGAAAACACGCTTGTATGAATTAAAGTACAGTATATATTGCAGGGAGAGGGCTGCTCAGTGTACACAGTGCGTATACAGGTTTATATTTACATTTTGTTTAAGGGTAATGTATTAAGTGGAGTTTTAAAAGAAATTAAAGGGACTGTAGACACTGTTTTTGGGACTGTGTATGCATGGGTAATATTGTTTATATATACACACAGATAGCAAAAAAAAACCAAAACCCTTGACTTCCCACTTTTCTAGGGCTTATGTATTGTTGGGTTAAGTGTTGGCTAGTTATTATTTGGACAGATGTATAGATGGTCTGACTGCAGTATCTTGGTTAAATAGTTGACATGGATTTAAGCTGTTTATCAGTTAAGAAACAGTTGTGGACTTCTTAAGCACTGATGTACGTCGCTCTGGATAACAGCGTCAGCTAAATGCCGTAAATGTAAATGTAATTGTGCCTTGAAAACTGCACAAGTATTTTCTCTGTAGACGATTTGTGCTTATTTTGCACTAAAAGTCAAAAACATGTGATTTGATCAGGGGTATGCAGATTTTTGTATGCAACTATAACTGCAATCTGTGTTTATTGCCCTAATTTAGATATATACACGAAACAATGACAGAACGTTTAGTGCATAAACTAGGAGTAAAGCAAAGCAAAGGATAGGTCACATTATATTTTGTACACGTTAGCATTACTTGGTAAAAATTACAATGGAAAGGCCAGACATCCTCCTCACCATACAGCTGATAAACATATTTAATAAAATGCTGGAAAACAGCCATACAGCAACATACATTTGTGAAAGTACACGTCATTACAGCTACAGATTTTAAATAACACCATTAAACACACAGACAGCATCTCTCCTCAACACTAGGGCTTAACTAATTAGTGCCGTCCCAATGACATCTTAAACAGTCCGTCTCTGGATCTGCAGACATACAGATCACCCTGTTAGGTCTGAGGCATAAAAGAGTTTTCACACATTATGACGGAATGTATTCAAACTGAATTGATGGAATCAACCAAAAGGGATTCGTGCTTGCACTGACAAATGTTTTTAAAAAAAATTTCAAGAAACATTTTTTGGAAACTATTTTTCATACCCTCATATTAAACATTGTATAAAGTTACTACCTTATAAAATCAAATATAACCTTCAAGTAATATTTAAAAGTTTGCGAACCATTTCAGCATAAATATGACCTAAACAGCACTAGATTTCCAATCAAGACGTAAAAGTAGGAAGAGAGAATCCAAATAAACAAAAATACATTAAATATCAACAAAATGAATCAACATTACAAATCCATGAAGCCTAAAATACATGAACCTCTATAATGATCTGTTCATTTGAAGGTGAAATTACAGTGAGATGTTTCTAATCAGTGGCATGACAATCAAGTGTGAGTGTCCTGCTATAAAGAGATATCTATCAAAGTTTGATCTTCATGTCTGTCAAAGTGTATCATGGCATAAAAAAGGTTTCTGAGGACTTCAGAAAAAGTGCTGTTACTCATCAGTCTAGAAAAGGTTATAAAATCCTCTCGTAACTCCACAAATCTACAGTCAGAAATTCAGGACCATTGTTACGCTCAACCAACAAAGACCACTCCAAGAACAAGAGGTGGAAGAGTCTGCATGGTCACATAGGAATCCAGGGTAAATCCTACGCACCTAAAGATCTCCCTTACATGCTCATGAGAACACTGTGTGCACACGCTGCTGCTCTGTTACAGTTTGCTAAAGATCATATGGAAAACCAGAACCCAAACAGAACAGGCAAAAGAAGAATATTTTTGAATGATGTTCATATTTTGGAATGACCAAGTCAAAGTTGCAACCATAACCCAAAAGAAATGTTGTAGAAGAACATGAAACAAGCAGTAGAGTAGTTAGGAATCCCAACATCCCAGAGTGAGGAATGGGCTAACATGGGCTAACCAGGAATGATCAACAGTTATGGAAGTGTTTAGCTGCACAAAGGGGGTTCTCTTCATCTACTTTTAGGACCAGCGGATAGTGTTTAAGGTTCAGGCTTCTCAAGCACTGGGCCGCGGACCACTGAGGGGCCGCGATGGTTTTTAATTGGCCCGCGAATGTTAAATTGAGACAGGCCATTGGTCCGCAATTGCCTATTTAATAACATCTAATGTGGCCGAGTGGGCCGTGGCAACATGATGTGATTGACAGGTGGGCCCTAATCTTGAAAAGGTTGAGAAATTTTGTTTTAGGTCATATTCAGGCAGAAATCAATTCTAAAGAGATCACAAACTTTCAAGATGCAAGTTCATACATTCATACATTTACTCTCCAGGTTTAATCGTGCTTGCCCTTCCCCCTCGGCGATGAACCTTCAGTCCAAGCCACATAAACGAAAAGGGCTAGGACCAAATGTACTGCCAAAACTGCTACAATTGCAGCGTAGAAATAACTATCCGTGTTTGACATCTGCAGTGAGCCTGGAGACAAAAAAATAAAACATTACTTATTTTCTGGGCTGGACAGAACATCTTACATGAGATCAAAAAAGGGAAAAAAGATGTCTGGGAATGGTGTCTGTCCTGTTCATTTGGGCCTTACCTTCAAAGATATATGTCTTTGATGCAAAGTATAACCCTATTGGCACTGTAACCATTAATACTGTAAAAAACAGCAATGTTTTAAGAGCCGACACCATGGATCCATCGCTCCTGAATAAGACAAAAAAAAAAGAGATATAGTGAGAATCGTCAGTACACATTGAAATAAAGTGGTATTTTCCAACCTTGATAATGAAGGCTCATTGTCCTTTACATTTAAAAACTTTGGACATTTTAACACAGCTGTTCATCTCAGATAGGTTTTGTAAATAAATTGCATTAGGTGTGCAGGTGCAGAGAAAATGCTAATGCCCCTTTTTAGGAGCTTTCAAGCAAAACAAGTAACTCACTCTCCAGATGAATTAGGTTCTTATTAGCAAATCAACAAGAAGAAATATGGCTTCACATACTAATGAGTGACATTTTACACCAAACATTTGATTTAAAAAATCAGAAATAGACAGAAATACAGTCTCTAACAACAATGAATGGCAAATCAGCTGGTGTTGACATTCACACAGGGTTGCTAACTTACTAACCTTCACTCATGTGTGTACAACAGAAGAGAGAGACTCACCCTCTGAAATCTGCGACCACTTCTGATGCTTGGTTAGACGTTTTGACAAAGCCCTCCATTTTCTTTGAAAGCGACCTGAACAAGGTTTTTATGGATGTGTTGTTTTGTTCTAGCGAATCTAGTGAGAGTCACATGACACCTACTCTCTTCCCGACGTCGTCGCGCTGCAGTGCCATCTAACGGAAGGAGGAGCAACACTAATCACGTCTTCCATTACATGAACAAAAGTATTGGGACAGACCTATTTTCCCTGTTAAGGTCTAGGCCTCTTGCCTCCCGTAAAGAACAATCTTAATGCTTGAGCATACAAAGATATTTTGGACAAGGCCAAGCTTCCAACTCTGTGGACCCAGTTTGTGGAAGAACTTTTTCTATTCCAGCAGGACTGTGTCCCAGAGCACAAAGCGAGCTCCATAAAGACATGCTGGACTAGTTCAGTGTGGAAGAACTTGACTGGCCACAGAGTCCTGACCTCAACACTATCCAACACCTTTGAGATTAATTGGAACGAAGATTGCAAACCAGGCCTTCTCGTCCTGCTCTACAGAATGAATAGGCCCAAATTTCCCACAGAAACTCTCCAAAAATCTTGTTCCCAAAAGAATAGTTAGCTTCAAAGTGGGAAACCAACTCTGTGGTCAGGCGTCCCAAGACTTTTGTCTATATTGTGTACATTGACAATCATTTTAACAGATAAAAATTTGAATCATTAATTGATCATTGAGTTGTTCCCGAGGCAACTTCTGCACAAACTGCTATAATATATATTCATTTGTATAAAAAAGTTATTTTGCAGTACTGAGAAAAACATTCCTTTGCATCCCCACATTTCACTCCAGCCCTGTTGCTGAAAGTGTGTCTGTTTTTCCTTTTAATAACATTCCCACAATCATATAATTAAAATAGCATCCTTTTATCAGATGAAGTTGTCATCTGCTGCAGATTTAGGAACCACCAGGTCTTTCAAATCCTTAACTTCAAAAAAGCATGAAGGAAAGCACTATCTTGGCCATGAGTCTGCTTTGATCTTAACATTCTATGGCAAATTCTTTACATTTTAATGTGAACAACGTCTTGCAGCATCCAGAATGTGCACCCTTGACATGGTGAATTATGTATTAAGAACATCTCCAGCTATCTAAATTGTGTTTTCGGTCTAATTACTGGATAAGCATCATACAAAGGTATTCTGCTGGTGTGGCTAAAAAAAGGGATCAGTGGGGCCTGTGTGTTTCTGCTTGGTGAATCTCTCCTGACAGTGAGCAAAGGCAAAAGAGTGTCACTTTCTGCTCCAGTTATTCCGGCATTCTGGCTTTCTGCTCAGCAGGTTCTCCCAAACGTTTTTCCAAGCAGCAGCACTTAAGAAAGAACTGACTACTCAAATCAAAAGCACAGAATCATTACGGGTGGATAACGAGAGACAGAGTGCAATGCAAGATTTATTTGTATATTTTATTAATATTTTTGTTTTCATTTTCACCTTTTGTTTTCACTTAATTTTTATTGTGGTATACATTTTTAACATGTCCATCGCCCAAGCAGCTGTTCCAACATGCTTTAAATCCACCTCCATTGTGCCAGTGCTGAAACATTCCAGTCCAACATGCCTGAATGACTACCGCCCTGTAGCACTCACACCCATCATTATAAAGTGCTTTGAGCGGTTAGTCCTGGCACATCTGAAGGACTCTCTCCCACCGACTCTGGACCCACACCAGTTTACTTACCGTAGCAATAGGAGCACAGAGGACGCAGTCTCCATAGC